>JAAWVA010000039.1:26818-70050 GCA_015227895.2 Colaptes auratus | reverse complement strand
TTGCCCTTGGCAAAGCCATGCTGACTGCTCCCAATCACCTCTTCACTACTCTTCTGAGTCAGTAGTGCCTCCAGGAGGATCTGCTCCATGATCTTTCCGGGCACAGAGGTGAGACTGACGGCCTTTAGTTCCCTGGTTCCTCCTTCTTCCCTTTTTGAAAATGGGAGCAATGTTTGCCTTTTCCAATCTGTGGGGACTGCCCCAGTCTGCCATGACTTTTGGAATATAATAGAGAGGGGCTTAGCAACTCATCTGCCAGTTCTCTCAGCACCCGTGGGTGTATCCCGTCGGGTCCCATGGACTTGAACACTTTCAGGTTCTTCAGGTGATCACGAACCTGAGCTTCACTTATGAAGGGCAGTTCTTCCTCCCCGTCCCTGGCATCGTCTGCCATGACTCCAGGAGTGTGGCTGGAGGCCCTTGCAGTGAAGACTGAGGTAAAGAAGTTATTGAGTAGCTCAGCCTTTTCCACATCACTTGTGACCAATTCACCAGTTTCTTTCTGAGGGGGCCCACACCTTCCCTACTCTTCTTCTTACCATTCATATACCTGTAGAAGTTCTTAGTGCTCCCTTTAACCTCCCTGGCTAGATTCAATTCAAACTCTGCTTTGGCTTTCCTAACCAGGCCTCTTGCTGCTCGGGCAGCTTCCTTATATCCCCCCTGTTCTATCTGTCCTTCCCTCCACTGCCTGTAGAGTTTCTTTTTAAGTAATCGTGTGTCCAGGAGCTGCTTGTTCATCCAGGCAGGCCTCCTAGCATTCTTCCCTGTTTTTCTCTTTGTTGGTATACATAGCTCCTGGACACAGAGGAGGTGGTCCTTGAATACTGACCAGCTGTCCTGGGTCCCTCTTCCCTCCAGGGCTTTGTCCCATGACACTGTGGCTAGCAGATTCCTGAAGCGATCGAAGTCTGCACGCCTAAAGTCTCGGGTCATAAGCTTAGAATAGGTCCTCCTGATAGCCCTGAGGTGATTAAATTCAACTGCTTCATGGTCACTGCAGCCAAGGCAGTCTCTGAGCCTCACATTGGTTACCAGCCCTTCCCTGTTGGTGAGAACAAGGTCCAGCAGAGCACCTTTTCTTGTTGGTTCCTCTACCATTTGGAGGAGGAAGTTGTCTTCTACGCAGTCCAGGAACATCCTGGATTGCTGGTGCCTTGCTGTGTTGTCCCTCCAGCAGATGTCAGGGTGGTTGAAATCACCCATGAGGACCAGGGCTTGTGACCTGGAAGCCGCTTCTATTTGCCTGTGGAGGGCCTCATCTGCTTGGTTCTGCTGGTCAGGTGGCCTGTAGGAGACCCCCACAGTAATAGCTCCTTCCCCTGTCTTGCCTTTAATTCTAACCCATATACTCTCAACCATCTCATCATCCCTCCCCAGGTGGAGTTCTGCTGATTCCAGCTGGTTCTGACATAGAGGGCAACACCTCCTCCTCTCCTTCCCTGCCTATCCTTCCTAAAAAGCTTTTACCCATCTATCCCTACATTCCAGTCATGGGAATCATCCCACCAAGTTTCAGTAATGCCCACTGTGCCATGGCCTCCCAGCAGCACGGTGGCCATTAATTCATCCTGTTTGTTGCCCAAGCTGTGTGCATTTGCATAGAAACACTTCAGCTGGGCTGGCCCTGTCATCCTCTTCTGCCAATTCCCCTTGGTTTTCACAGGGTGTCCTGGTGTGTCATCTGTGTCTTGCCTCAGGGCAGCAAGTTGAGAGCCCTTAGCAGCTCTCCATCCCACTGCCTCTGGTGAGCTGCCCCTCTGCTTGTCACAGGCCAGCAGGAGACTATTAACCCCTTCCCCCTTCAAATCTAGTTTAAAGCCCAGTCAATGAGCCCTGCCAATTCCTGCCCCAGGATCCTTTTCCCCCTCTGGGACAAGTGTGCCCCAATAGTTGTTTGCAGCTCTGGTGCCTTGTAAACCAAGCCATGATTGTAGAACCCAAATCCCTGTCGATGGCACCAGCCCCGGAGCCATGAATTGACCTGTTGGCTCTTCCTCAGTGTTCCCTCATCCATTGCTGACATTAGAGGGATAACAGAGAACACAACAATTCTTCCTTAATTGCCTTTCTCTCTCTCTCTAACCCTTGTTGGGAAAAAGGGGAGGTAGGGAGGGAGAGAGGGGGGGTTCAGGGAACCCCCCTGGCCAGCTGGAGGGAAAAGGCTTTTCTGCATTGTGTTCATTGCTGTATAGTTCTGTATATATTGTAAATATTGTACATTTGTGTACATATTCATTGCATTCCATTGATGCCTGTAAATATAGCTTTCATCTGCTTTTCCGACTGAGCTAGCTGTGGTTTCTTTCCTTGTGTGTGGGGAGGGAACTTTCTCACCCCACCACAATCCTACAAAGTTCTTAAATCCATAAGGACACCTTGTTCCTAGGAGCTCGGATTTGAAATAAGTTCTTTCACAACCGCTTCAAAAGCAAATATGTGTACAAAGGTCTTCCCTGATTCAAATAAATGTGAACACAGCAATAGAAAGTGCTGGACTTTTTATAACCATTATGTATTGCTTTACTTAATATATATATGAAAGCATGGAGAATTTCTTCCATCCTCTTCTCACCAAACAAGTTTTCTTACATAGCATAATTTGTCACTCTGCTGTCTCTACCCCGCCCAGCGATGTGGAGCATGGAAAATCTATGATCGTAGAATCAGAGAATTGTCAGGGTTGGAAGGGACCTCAAGAATCATCCAGTTCCAACCACCCCTGCCATGGGCAGGGACACCTCACACTACATCAGGTTGCTCAGAGACACATCCAGCCTGGCCTTCAAAACCTCCAGGGATGAGGCTTCTACCACCTCCCTGGGCAACCTGTTCCAGTGTCTCACCACCCTCATGGGGAAGAACTTCTTCCTAACATCCAGTCTGAATCTATCCATTTCTAGTTTTGCTCCATTCCCCCCAGTCCTATCACTCCCTGACACCCTAAAAAGTCCCTCCCCAGCTTTCTTGTAGCCCCCTTCAGATACTGGAAGGCCACAAGAAGGTCACCTTGGAGCCTTCTTGGGCTTGGGGGTGGATCACAGAGCACTGGAACAGGCTGCCCAGAGAGGTTGTGGAGTCTCCTTCTCTGGAGGCTTTCCAGACCCATCTGGATGTGTTCCTGTGTGACCTGTGCTGGATTCCATGGTCCTGCTCTGACAGAGGGGTTGGGCTCCATGATCTCTGGAGGTCTCTTCCAACCCCCAACATCCTGTGAGCCTGTGAACTCTGCACAGGTTTAGCATTCTGGATGTCAGCCTCCACATAGGGTAACTCTTCAGTAATGTAGTAGTCTGCTTGGGATGCTCAGCAGCCATCAACACAATGCTTCATTCTGAATCATGTCATCTCGGCTAGATCTCAGATTCCAGACCATGTTTTCAAAGGCAGTTGGAGCTTGAGCTGTCAGAGTATCTATTTTCTGGCTGTTGAATAATAGTTTCCTGTTTTCTGAGCAGAGCAGTAATTAATGATAATTTTATTGTAAGTGAGTGTAACGGAGTGAAGTTTTCTTTGTACAAGACTTTGACAGCTCTTTCTGACCTATGAGCTACAGAGATAATGATTGAAGTGGCCTAGAAAATAATGATTAAAAAAAATCCTTTAAATGCTTACTGCACAACTTTTCAAGTGCTGTAATTCAAGTACAGTTCAGAAGTGCAATATTATCATTTGATAAGAAAGTTCTAACCTGCGGTTCTGAATGTGCCATTATCATCTTCATTCCCTCCCCCTCCCCCCACTCTGTGGTCTGTAGATGGAATATTGGGAAGAAAGCAAAAAATTATGTAACACAGAAGGTGAAAGTAAAAGTTAGACTGTGATAAGAAATTAATCAGAGGGCATATGTAAGTGCAAGTAACAGGAGGTGAGTCTGCTTGTAGACAGACTGAACTGTTGAACAGAAGAGAGTCTGAGAGCCCTGAGGCTGTTTAGTCTGCAGAAGAGGAGGCTGAGAGGGGATCTGATCAATGTCTATCAATAGCTGAGGGGTGGGTGTCAAGTGGAGGGGGCCAAACTCTTTTCAGTGGTGCACAGTAATAAGTCAAGGAACACCAGGTACAAGCTGGAACAGAGAAGATTTCACCTCAACATGAGGAGAAACTTCTTTACAGTGAGGGTGACAGAGCCCTGGAGCAGGCTGCCCAGAGAGGTTGTGGAGTCTCCTTCTCTGGACACATTCCAAACCCGCTTGGATGTATTCCTGTGCAGACTACCCTGGGTGATCCTGCTCTTGACAACTTCTCAGGGGAGGGATTCAGACCGTGCTGTACCACCCTTAGAGTGAAAAGGGTCATCCTACCATCCACCATCAAGCTGTTGACTGGATGAGGCACTTGATGCCATGGTTTGGTTGATTAGATGGTGTTGGGTGATAGGTTGGGCTCGATGATCCCAAAGGTCTTTTCCAACCTGGTTAATTCTGTATTCTGTATTCTTTATTCAGTTAATGGCCGTGAACAGCCTTCACAAGAGGAAGTGGTGAAGGAGGTGCTGATCTCTTCCTGATATTATGGGGTCATAGAGTGATAGATGCATGATTTTAATCGTAGTGATGTCCAAATAAAACCAAATTTTTAAATGAAATAACCCACCACCCCACCCCCCAATTTTCTACATGAAATAACCCAAGCAAAGAGGTTTCCAGGAATTTGGACCGAAGTTCTGAAGCAGGGAAAACCTAAACTAAATGTTTCACTAAACTTACCTCATTAAGAGTTTTAGCCATGATTCCTCTCCACTTAAAACTTCAGACATAGTCCTAAATGAGATAAAAATATTGGTCAGGATCTGACAAGTGTTTTATCTTGGCATGCTTTGTGTTTAAATCAGATGTAAAATTCCCAATCCCTGGCTGGGGAACCTTCTTATCTCTAGAATGACAGAATTTCAGGGGTTGGAAGGGACCCCAAAACCTCATCCAGTCCAACTCCCCTGCCAGAGAAAGATCATCTACACCATATTACACAGGAACACATCCAGGAGAGTTTTGAATAGGGCGACTCCACAACCCCATTGGGCAGCCTGTTCCACTGTTCTGTTACCCTCACACTGAAAAAATTCTTCCTCATGTTTCTGTGGAACTTCCTATGCCTCAGCTTCCACCACTGCCCCTTGTGCTGTCATTGGGCATCACCCAGCAGAGCCTGGCTCCAGCCTCTCAGGACTCATCCTTTACAAACTTGTAAACATTGATGACATCACCTCTCAGTCTCTTTTTAGAATAGAATAGAATAGAATTAACCAGGTTGGAAAAGACCTTCAAGATCATCAAGTCCAACCTATCACCCAACACCATCTAATCAACTAAACCATGGCACCAAGTGCCTCATCCAGTCTCCTCCCTGGGCAGCCCATTCCAATGGCCAATCACTCTTTCTGTGATACAATACAATACAATAAATCCAGGTTGGAAGAGACCTTCAAGATCATCGTGTCCAACCTATCAACCAATCCAACCCACCTAAACAACTAAACCATGGCACCAAGCACCCCATCAAGTCTCCTCCTGAATACCTCCAATGATGGTGACTCCACCACCTCCCTGGGCAGACCATTCCAATGGGCAATCACTCTCTCTGTATAGAACTTCCTCCTAACATCCAGCCTAAACCTCCCCTGGCACAGCCTGAGACTGTGTCCTCTTGTTCTGGTGTTGCCTGCCTGGGAGAAGAGACCAACCTCTGCCTGTCTACAATCTCCCTTCAGGTAGTTGTAGAGAGCAATAAGGTCACACCTGAGTCTCCTCCTCTCCAGGCTAAGCAACCCCAGCTCCCTCAGCCTCTCCTCATAGGGCTTGTGTTCCAAACCCCTCACCAACTTTGTTGCCCTTCTCTGGACACACTCCAGCAAGTCAACATCCTTCCTAAACTGAGGGGCCCAGAACTGGACACAGGACTCGAGGTGTGGCCTAACCAGTGCTGTGTACAGGGGCAGAATGACCTCCCTGCTCCTGCTGGCCACACTGTTCCTGATGCAGGCCAGGATGCCATTGTCCCTCTTGGCTGCCTGGGCACACTGCAGGCTCATGTTCAGCCTACCATCAACCAGCACCCCCAGGTCCCTCTCTGCCTGGCTGCTCTCCAGCCACTCTGACCCCAGCCTGTAGCACTGCATGGGGTTGCTGTGGCCAATGTGCAGAACCTGGCACTTGGATGTGTTCAATCTCCTGCCCTTGGCCTCTGCCCATCTGCCCAGCCTGTCGAGGTCCCTCTGCAAAGCCTCTCTACACTCCAGCAGATCAACTCCTGCCCCCAGCTTGGTGTCGCTCGCAAATTTACTGATGGTGGACTCAATGCCCTCATCCAGATCATCAATAAAGATGTTGAAGAGCATGGGGCCCAGCACTGATCCTTGGGGCACACCACTAGTGACTGGCCGCCAGCTGGATGTGGCACCATTCACCACTACTCTCTGGGCTCGGCCCTCCAGCCAGTTCCTTACCCAACGCAGTGTGCACCTGTCCAAGCCATGGGCTGCCAGCTTGGCCAGGAGTTTGCTGTGGGGGACGGTGTCAAAGGCCTTGCTGAGGTCCAGGTAGACCACGTCCACAGGCCTCCCCACATCCACCAGGCGGGTCATGTTGTGAAGAGGTTATTAAATTTAATGAATATGAAATATGAATTATGAAAATATTAATTTTATTAATTATAAAATTATTAATAACCGGTGAATCAACAACTTATATATATGTTCTAGTGCACATTCGTGAAATACATTCCATAAATGGCTTAGTGTTATGATCAGAACTTAATTAAACTATCTACAAACTATTTGTATGTTTATATAATGAAGAGTGCAGTTCCACCGCTTGGCCACTAGTTGGCGACTCGGCGGAACGCGGGCGGTTTCTGGCTATGTACAACAATATTGCAATCTTTCTGTGCGTCAGCGATGGCTGCTACACGCGGATGCTTTGAACTGAGTGCTAGTGGGTGGAAAGCACGTGGAAGATACTCTGTAGCTGTTGTTTGTAGCAAGGTGGGGGTCCGGCTGACTACTGCCGCTGGACTGCTTCCTAGTAAAGTTGAGATGGTGGTGTTGGGTATTATCTCCTCTCTCCGCAGCAGTGGAGAAGGAATAATGGAACCTGGGCTTAGCTCGGAAGCAGGTGCCCTTCAGGACTCGGTCGGTTCCCTCCAGACAATAGGGATAGGTCCTGGTCGGGTTCGGCCCGTGGGGTCGGCCCTGGAAGTCGGCTCACACGGCAGGGCGGGGCGACGGTTGCCGGTAGGCGGGTTCAGAGGTTCCTGGTCGGACAACAATAGCTATGGGGTCGGCCTCGTGGTGACGGATCTCGGGGCTAAGGTAAACAGCCTCAGAGAGAGAATGCGGCTGCGCTGAGCTGCGGCTTCTCCGTTACTGGACTTAAAGGCACAGCGGGACGATCGGGGTGGTCCCGGGCTTGGTGCAGTATAGGCATGACCAATGCTTTAGTCTTCCCTGCGATTACAGGGCTTGGAGTGGCACACGTGGCGGCTCTTCTCCCGCTATGGCGGGGCTAGGTATATGTGGACTTAGTCTCTGTTAAGTCCCTTCTCCCCGAAAACTGGGCAGATCTTACCCTCGGGGGCTGGTCCAGTCCTCCGGTAGCACGGTGGGCTTTCCCGGTCGGTACGACTGGCTGTGGCAACGCTGGCTTCTCGGGCTCAGCGAAGGTCCTCCCGATGATCCTCACGATCAAAGAGCTTCTCACGATGCAGAGGCTTCAGTATGCGTGCATGTGTGATAGAAGCTAACAACAAGCTCAATGGCAGAGGCTGTGGCTCGAGAGCTCCTCTCTCGAGCGAGTACAGAGACAAAGTGAACGAGGGGGCAAGTTGTTTACCCACAGGGGTAATACTTATAGATTCCTCGAGGCTGGGTTTGACCAATGGGCACTCTCATAGGCAACTGGCTTCAGCCTATAGAAAGCGTGAAGCTGGAATTATGCCCATACTTGGTGATCACACAAGCACTCCATGCGCTGGGTGCGTGCTGGCCTGGCTAATGCCTTGGCTTTTGTCTTCCTCCTGAAGGAGGGGAAACTTGTCCACATGCTGGGACCAGATCTAGTATTTAGGCGGAATGTGCCTTCACCACAGGTCACCTGATCATAGAAGGAGATCAGGTTGGTCAGGCAGGACCTGCCCTTCCTAAATCCGTGCTGGCTAGGCCTGAGCCCCTGGCCATCCTGTAAGTGCTGTGTGATTGCACTCAAGATGACCCGCTCCATAATCTTGCCTGGCACTCAGTCTCTCCTCATAAGGAAGATGTTTCACTCCCTTAATCATCCTCATGGGTCTGTGCTGGACTCTTTCAAGCAGCTCACTGTCTTTCTTGAACTGAGGGGACCAGAACTGGACACAATATTCCAGATGTGGCCTCAGCAGCGCAGAGTAGAGGGAGAAGAGAACCTCTCTCTACCTGCTGGTCACACCCCTTCTAATCCACCCCAGAATGCCATTGGCCTTCTTGGCCACAAGAGCACATTGCTGGCTCATGGTCAACGCTCCATCCACCAGGACCCCCAGGTCCCTTTCCCCTTCACTGCTCTCCAGCAGGTCCATCCCCCAACCTGTACTGTTGCATGGAGTTGTTCCTTCCCAGGTGTAAGAGTCTACACTTGCCCTTGTTGAACTTCATCTAATTTTTCCCTGCCCAGCTCTCAGCCTGTCCAAGTCTCACTGAATGGCAACAGAACCTTCTGGTGTGTCAGCCACTCCACATCTGTCAAGTGTAAATATAACCGATCTCAAAAGAGCAAGGCTTCAAGAACTATTCATGGAAAGGTTTAGTGCAGGTATTTCAGCAAATACATTGCCTTATTCCTGGCCTGTATGCATAATGCAAGCTGACTGAAATGTGATTGGTGATATTTTCTCCTCAGCTGCATTGTTTCTACTTTTGGCATTTACATTGTTTGTCTGCCTCAAAATATTGAGCTGCAGATTTCATAAGCACACAAGATTCTCAGAGAGGAAAACTTCACAAATATCTGCAAGAGAGGATTTTATGACTGAGAGATAATCCTGTGCCATTGAAAAAGTGAATTTAAACCTTACTCCTTCCTCAGACATTTTGGTTTGATGTTGTGACCGGTTGAGGCTATGCCTTTAAGAAAGAGACAGTTGCTGAACACTTTGGCTGAATGTTTGTGATAGTTGAACAAAAACAAGATAGTCTAAACTAATTTCATTGGTGGCTTGTAAAAATGCAGTCTTGAGTTTGGGTTCTGTTGGTTCAGTCTGTGTCTGGTCTGGGTTCAGGCTGGGTGCAGTCTGGGCTTCTCTGTCCTGTGGGCTGGACAGCTTCTCTCTTTCTGAAGCAGGAACGGCCTTGAGTTAACAGCTAACCAGATAAGAGAACTAATTCTTGCATGTGCTTTTTCAGCTAACAGCATTTTTCTTCCTTAATTGCCTTTCTCTCTCTCTCTAACCCTTTTTGGGAAAAAAGGGGAGGTGGGGAGGGAGAGAGGGGGGTTCAGGGAACCCCCTGGCCGGCTGGAGGGAAAAGGCTTTTCTGCATTGTATTCATTGCTGTATTTTCCTGTATATATTGTAAATATTGTATATTTGTGTATATATTCATTGCATTCCATTTATGCTTGTAAATATAGCTTCATCTGCTTTTCTGACTGAGCTAGCTGTGGTTTCTTTCCCTGTGTGGGGAGGGAACTTTCTCACCCCACCACATTTTTTTAATTGGCGGCCCATCGCGCGGCTTGTGGATAGTTGCTGTCCAGAAGCAGAGCAAAAGTTTCTTGATTTATTGTCTGCTCAGGTCGGAGTTGCAAGGATGAAAGTGTTTTGGATTTTAGAGCGTTTGGTCTTTTCAATTTGTTCGGTACTGGTCTACAAGTACTTCCTGGGATTGATTTTCGATCGCTTAAGCAGATACTTGATGTATAAATTGTATTTATGGTTTAAGTATAAGATTCAGCTTCTCTATGACCGGTGCCTGGGATTCTTTTGGCTTAATAGATACAGGAATGTGACCTCGACTACTCTGCCCATAGAGATAAAGGAGTTTAAGATCCCAGTAGGTGAAAGGGTCGTTTTAAGTGATGGCTGGGATCCAAAGGTGATTTATTTAATGTGTGCAATCCTGCTGTTGGTGATAAGCAATGCGTACTTGTTTTATGCTCTGTACCGGGAGAAGAAAGTGTCTAAGGCCGTTTTGTAATTAGGCGTAGACCCAGGAGGAGAAAGAACAGCTCTAACTCGACCCCAGAAATATCTAGTGATGAGGAGAATGGAGGATCTGTATCAGTTAAAGATAAAGCTAAAAATTCCATCGGAAAGGCTGCTCTAAACGGTGCTGTTGGTGGTTCTGGCAATCAGCCAGCGGCAGCGGCAGCGCCTAACATGGCGGCTCCCACGTCCTCGGCAGCCATTAATGCAGCAAAGCCAGTTCCTCCTTCTTCTTCAGCAGGACCGGAAGTGTCCTCCACAGCAGCTGATCCGTCTCAGAACCTGTCAGCTTCTGTTAAGCCAGCTGTAAATTCAAACACAGCTCCGGTTAAGCAGGTAGCTGTTTTAAAGACGAGAGGTGGAAAGACCAAAGCTGATTCAGAAGCTGATGCTGGTGAGGGAACTTCTGCTTTAAGAGACCCTGCTGAGGAGGAGGAGAAGATTTGTCTTAAAGATATAGCTGAGTTATTGAGAACATCACTGGATGGAGATGCAGGGCAAATTGCTGACAGCAAGACAACTAGAAGGTGGTACTCCTGACCTTAAAGAGATTCTTAGGAGAGTGACAATGAAATTAATGGGGCAACAAGTTCAGGAAGAGGAGGAAGAGGAGGAGTCAGATGACATTCTGGACTGTTCTTCCCCAAGAGAAGAGATAAGGAATGTGCATAAAGATTACATCAGAGCAGATAAGGAGCCAATCCTAGCTTGGCTTGGTAGATGCTACGATACAGGTGCTCCATCTCTAATGGTTGGAGACAAGTCAGCAGCTCAACTAGGAACTCTCTCAAAGGATAATGGAATAGATAGACATCTCGGCAGGACTCTCGGTAAGGTTACTCTGTGGATACGCCTTTTAATGGCAACTCTCATGAGATATCCTTCCCGAGATGATCTTCCATGGAATCCTAAGCCCTGGACTACCATAGAGGAAGGAATTAAGCGTCTGAGAGAATTTGCTGTTAGAGAGGTACTCTATGGTGGCCATGAGACTCTGAATCCTGATGAAATTCCTGTAGGAACTGGTCTTGCTAAAAAGCTCATCAAACTTGCTCCTCCTAATTATGCAAATATTCTGGCAAGCAGAATTGTGGCAAGAAATTATGGTGGAGCTTCTTTGATAATACAATACAATACAATACAATACACCAGGTTGGAAGAGACCTTCAAGATCATCACGTCCAACCCATCAACCAATCCAACCCACTTAAAATACAATACAGTACCATACAGTACAATACAGTACAAAAGAGTACAATACAGTACAATACAGTACAATACAACCCACCTAAACAACTAAAAAGAATACCTCCAATGAAGGTGACTCCACCACTTCCACAGGCAGCTGATTCCAGTGGGCAATCACTCTCTCAGTATAGAACTTCTTCCTAACTTCAAGTCTAAACCTGCCCTGGCGCAGCCTGAGACTGTGTCCTCTTGTTCTGGTACTGGCTGCCTGGGAGAAGAGACCAACCTCCGCCTGGCTACAACCTCCCTTCAGGTAGTTGTAGAGAGCAATAAGGTCACCCTCAGTCTCCTCTCTCCAGGCAAGCAACCCAGCGCCCTCAGCCTCTCCTCATAGGGCTTGTCTTCCAAACCCCTCACCAACTTTATTGCCCTTCTCTGGACACGCTCCAGTAAGACAACATCTTTCTTAAACTGAGGGGCCCAGAACTGGACACAGTACTCAAGGTGCGGCCTAACCAGTCCTACAATTGGCCAATTCACTGATCAAATGAGACAATTGGAGGATAGCATGACACGTGTTTCTTTGGTTTCAGCCATTGAAACTCTGTCTGGTGAAATGAAGAATTGCATGAAAGAGCTGAAGGATGAAATTGTAAATTCCATCTCCCAAATGACACAGAGAGATAATTCCAATTCTTTCTCCAGATGGATACAGGTTTCCTCTGTGAGGAAATAGACGTCCTCCAAGGATGTCATTCCAAAACAGGTCATTCCAAAACAGATCCAAC
Organism: Colaptes auratus; assembly: GCA_015227895.2. Lineage (NCBI taxonomy): Eukaryota > Metazoa > Chordata > Aves > Piciformes > Picidae > Colaptes > Colaptes auratus. Next base: position 57,902 of record JAAWVA010000039.1, on the reverse strand, counting down.
CAAAACAGACCACCAAGGCAGTCACGTGGAAGTATTTGGATAACTCTGCGTGATCAGTTTGGTGAGAACATGACAGATGGGATGGTCAACCAACTGCTAATCTTCTCAGGAGACTGAGGGAACTGCAAAGTGCAGAACCCGAGGTAGCAATACCAGAAGGGTAGCTGTTACTTCCGCAGTCCCCCAGGACAACTCTAGTAGCTCCAACAGTGGCTCCAGTTCTAACACTGCACACTGTGCTCATTGCACATGTGGGCATGTTCCCATAACTAGGGGTGCCCTGCCTCCCGCCAGGGGAGGAGAGGGGTAACAGAGATAACAGAATCTATTGGGATGTGTACATCCAGTGGCCTGGCACTTCACAATTTCAGAAGTACAGGGCCTTGGTTGACACAGGGGCTCAGTGCACCATAATGCCATCAAATATCAGGGATCAGAAGCTATAACTATTCTGGGAGTCACTGGTGGATCTCAAGAGTTAACTAAGGTGGAGGTTGATATAAGTTTAACTGGTAAACAGTGGAGGAAGCATACAGTGGTGACCGGACCTGACGCACCTTGTATTCTGGGAATTGATTTTCTGAGAGAAGGGCGTTTCAAAGACCCTAAAGGTTACAAATGGGCTTTTGCAGTAGCATCTGTAGAAATTGATGGACAAAAACTGAAGCTGTCTGTTAGACCTGATCTTTCTGATGAATCTGCAGTTGTGGGACAACACAAGATTGAGGACATTAAATTGCCGGTTGCTTCTCAGACTGTGCATCACAGACAATACAGAACCAACCATGACTCTTTGTTGCCCATTCAGAATCTGATTCGTCAGCTGGAGAGTCAGAAAGTCATCAGCAAAACTCATTCCCCTTTCAACAGTCCAGTGTGGCCTGTGCGAAAGCAGAATGGAGACTGGCGTCTGACAGTCGACTACCGAGCTCTGAATGAAGTAACTCCACCTATGAGTGCAGCAGTACCAGACATGATGGAACTCCAATATGAGCTGGAATCCAAAGAGGCCAAATGGTATGCTACCATAGACATTGCTAATGCCTTCTTCTCTATTCCCATAGCAGAGGAATGCAGGCCTCAGTTTGCTTTCACCTGGAGAGGAATCCAGTACACTTTCACCAGATTGCCAATGGGCTGGATCCACAGCTCCAGCATCTGTCATGCAGTGATCCACGATGCTCTGGAGAAAGGTGGTGCTCCAGAACACATCCAGTTCATCGATGATATCCTCGTCTGCGGTAAAACTGCTGAGGAAGTCTTCGAGAAAGGTAACAAAGTCATTGACATTCTTCTGAGTGCAGGTTTTGCCATCAAGCGAGACAAGGTGAAAGGACCTACCAGAGAGATCCAGTTTCTGGGAGTGCGGTGGCAGGATGGACGCCGACACATTCCAGTGGATGTGGTAAACAGAGTCTCTACCATGGCCAATCCCATGAACAAGCAAGAAACTCTACGTTTCTTGGGGATAGTGGGATTTTGGAGACTGCACATTCCTGGATACAGTCAGATTGTGAAACCTCTGTATGATGTGACTCGAAAGAGAAACAATTTCCACTGGGGACCTGAACAACAAGCAGCCTTTGACCAGATAAAGCAAGAGGTGGTTCAAGCAATGGGTCTGGGACCTGTCCGAGATGGTCCAGACATTAAGAACATTTTGTACACGGCTGCAAGTGACAATGGTCCAACCTGGTGCTTGTGGCAGAGAGCTCCAGGTGAGACACGTGGACGACCTCTTGGTTTTTGGAGTCGAGGTTACAGAGGTTCAGAGGCTAATTATACTCCAACAGAGAAAGAGATTCTAGCTGCCGATGAAGGAGTAAAAGCAGCTTCTGAAGTGATCGAAACTGAATCACAACTTCTCTTAGCTCCCAGATTACCAGTTTTGAATTGGATGTTCAAAGGCAAGGGTTCCACACCACATCATGCAACAGATTCCACCTGGTCTAAGTGGATGGCTCTGATAACACAGAGAGCTCGAATGGGAAATCTTGAAAGACCTGGTCTAGTGGAGGTGATCTCAAGTTGGCCTGAAGGTACCAACTGTACCAAACCTCCAGAGGAGAGAGTAACTCGTGCTGAGGAAGCTCCTCCTTACAATGACCTTTCTGATGATGAAAAGAAATATGCTCTGTTCACAGACGGTTCCTGTCGTCTTGTCGGGAACAAGCGAAGGTGGAAGTCTGCAGTGTGGAGTCCAACACGCCGAGTTGCAGAGGCAAAGGATGGAGAAGGAGAATCCAGTCAGTTCGCAGAGGTAAAAGCTGTCCAGCTAGCTCTCGACGTAGCTGAACGTGAGAGGTGGCCAAAGCTTTATCTCTACACCGACTCATGGATGGTAGCCAATGCTCTGTGGGGTTGGCTAAAGAACTGGAAGAGGAATGGTTGGCAGAGAAAAGGAAAGCCTATTGGGCAGCTGACCTGTGGCAGGGACATTGCTGATCGATCGAGAGAATTCCAGTGAAGGTGAGACACATTGATGCTCACATCCCTAAGAGCAAAGCTACTGAGGAACAGCAACACAACCATCAGGCAGATATAGCTGCAAGAGTTTCTCAAGTAGACATGGACTCTGATTTTGATCTTGACTGGAAACACCGAGGTGAGATATTCTTATCTCGGTGGGCTCAGGATTCATCAGGACATCAAGGCAGAGATGCAACCTACCAGTGGGCACGTGACAGATCCATAGACATTTCCATGGATGCTATCACACAAGTCATCCATGACTGTGACATTTGTGCTGCTATTAAGCAGGCAAAGCGACTTAAGCCCTTATGGTATGGTGACAGATGGTCCAAGTACAAGTATGGTGAAGCTTGGCAGATTGACTACATCACTCTACCACGTTCTCGTTCTGGTAAGCAGTGTGTGCTTACTATGGTAGAGGCAAACACTGGCTGGTTGGAAACTTATCCAGTTCCACATGCAACTGCACGCAACACCATTCTGGGTCTGGAGAGACAAATCCTGTGGAGACACGGAACTCCAGAGAGGATTGAGTCAGACAACGGAACTCATTTCAAGAACAACCTTGTAAAGAGCTGGGCCAAAGAGCACGGCATTGAGTGGATATTCCACATTCCCTACTATGCACCAGCTGCAGGGAAGATTGAACGCTACAACGGTTTGCTGAAGACCACTCTTAAAGCCATGGGGGTGGATCTTTGAAAAACTGGGAAAAGCATTTAGCACAAGCAACCTGGCTGGTAAATAGTAGAGGTTCAGTGAACCGAGCTGGACCGGCACACTCAGATCTGCTACAGAAAGTGGAAGGTGATAGAGTTCCTGTTGTTAGAGAAAAGAATCTGTTAGGTAAAACTGTATGGGTGTTTTCTCCCTCAGGAGAGGCTAAACCTGTCCGAGGGGTGGTTTCAGCTGAAGGTCTGGGTCACACTTATTGGGTAATGCAAGAGAATGGTGAAATTCAGTGTATTCCACAAAGAAATCTAACTTAGCTGAAAGAGTTTAATTTCAGAGTGTTGTACAGCTACATCGCACCCAAAGGAAGAATCCTTGAGGAATCCCGGTGCACGAACCCTGAGAACCCTGAGAGCCCTGAGTCAACTGAGAGTCCCTGCTTCCTGTTTCCCTGTTTCCCTTTTCTTCGCTTCGTCTGCGAAGAGACAAACTGTTTTCCATTTTTCTTGTTTCTTGGACTTCTGAATCATCTACACCTGAGAATAGCCGGAATGGACTATGAACTTTACTTACAAATTGTAGCTATTGCTTTAGATTGGATGGACAGTATGAACAGCCAATGAAATTGTTTAGAAGAGGTGGATTGTGACCGGTTGAGGCTATGCCTTTAAGAAAGAGACAGTTGCTGAACACTCTAGCTGAATGTTTTTGATATTTGAACAAAAACAAGATAGTCTAAACTAATTTCATTGGTGGCTTGTGGGGAGCAGTTTTGAGTTTGGGTTCTGTTGGTTCAGTCTGTGTCTGGTCTGGGTTCAGGCTGGGTGCAGTCTGTGCTTCTCTGTCCTGTGGGCTGGACGGTTTCTCTCTTTCTGAAGCAGGAACGGCCTTGAGTTAACAGCTAACCAGATAAGAACACTAATTCTTGCATGCGTTTTCTGAGCTAACAGAATTTTTCTTCCTTAATTGCCTTTCTCTCTCTCTCTCTCTAACCCTTTTTGGGAAAAAGGGGAGGTGGGGAGGGAGAGAGGGGGGTTCAGGGAACCCCCCTGGCCGGCTGGAGGGAAAAGGTTTTTCTGCATTGTGTTCATTGTTATATTTTCCTGTATATATTGTAAATATTGTATATTTGTGTACATATTCATTGCATTCCATTTATGCCTGTAAATATAGCTTTCATCTGCTTTTTCCGACTGAGCTAGCTGTGGTTTCTTTCCCTGTGTGTGGGGAGGGAACTTTCTCACCCCACCACAGTGGGCTCATGCATTCATGAAGCTTCCTTCAACAATAGCGGCAGACCAGATGCAGGATTTGCTGGGAAGACTGTTCGGTGGAGAAGGAATTGGCTGGATGGTCACATCCAGAGGGTGGTGCTCAGTGGCTTGAAGTCCATCTGGAGAGCAGTGACAGTGGTGTCCCTCAGGGATCTGTACTTGGACCTGTGCTCTTTAATATTTTCATCGCTGCTATAAACAGTTGGATCGAGTGCACCACCAGCAGGTGCAGATAACACCAAGCTGAGTGGTGCTGTCGATACACCAGAGAGACAGGATGGCATCCAGTGGTGGTGAGAGAAAGTTCTCCCCCACACACAAAGAAACCACGGCTAACTCAGCTGGAGAAGCAGAAATTAATATGAGCTGTATTTACAAGCAGAATGAAATGCAGATGGATATATACACAATATACAGTATTTACAACATATACAGAAATATACAGCAAAGAACGTCATACAGAACGAAACTCCCTCCTCCAGCCTGGAGGGTCCCCCCCCCGTACCCCCTATCTCCCCCTACCTCCCTTTTTCCCCAAAAAGGGTTAAAGAGAGAAAAGGTAATTATTAAGGAGGAAATTCTGTTAGCTCAAAGCATATGCAAGAATTATTCTTATCTGTTAGTTCAAGGTTAACTCCATCCAGAAGCTGTTGCTCAGAGAGAGACTGAAAACAGACAGGCCCAACAGGAAGAGACAGAACTGAACTGAACTTCAAACAGAACTAAAACTTAAAGTTGCATTCTACCAATCTACCAATGAAATTCGTTTAGACTTCATCTTTGTTTTCAAAACATTCAGCCAGAGTGTTCCAGCAACTGTCCCTTTCTTAAAGGCACTGCCTAAAATGGTCACACGTCCAGAGAGACCAAGGCTGGCTGGAGAGGTGGCCCAGGTGAACCTCATGAGGTTCAAAAAGAGCAAGTGCAGGGTTCTGAACCTGGGCCAGAACAATCCTCACTATCAATACAGACTGGGGGAGGAGGTTGAGAGAAAGCAGCCCTGAGGAAAAGGATTTGAGGGTGCTGGTGGATGAGAAGCTGGACATGGGCAGGCAGTGTGAGCTTGCAGCACAGAAGGCAAATCACAGCCTGGGCTTCATCAAAAGATGCATTGCAGCAGATCCAGAGAGGTGATTCTGCCACTTTGCTCTGCTCTGGGGAGCCCTCACCTGGAGTACTGTGTACAGGTCTGGAGCCCTCAGTATAGGAAGGACATGGACCTGATGGAGAGGGTCCAGAGGAGGCCACAAAATTATTTGGGTTGGAATATCTGTGCTACAAGGACAGGCTGAGGGATCTGGGAGTGTTCAGCCTGCAGAAAAGGAGGCTCTGGGGAGACCTAATAGCAGCCTGCCAGTACCTGAAGGGGACTATGGGAAGGATGGAGAGAGGCTGTTTGCAAGGGTCTGCAGTGACAAGACGAGGGGCAATGGCTTCAAACTAGAGAAGAGCAGATTTAGATTAGATGTTAGGAACAAGTTCTTCACTAAGAGTCTGTGGGAACACTGGAACAGTTTGTCCATGGAGGTGGTTGAGGCTCCTTCCCTGGAGATATTCAAGGTGAGGCTCAATGAGGCCCTGGGCAGCCTCCCTCACAGGCTGTCTGCATCTCCTTGTCACTATGTTCAGGGAGTCTGAGAATGTATTTTAAGAAATTGTATTTTTAAGAAAGCACATTCTGCACTTGCAAAGGTCCACAGACACATGGTTAGCACATGTTTCACAAAATGTGCCCAACATGATCATTCTAAAGGCACATTAATTCCTGAAACAAAACAGATAATGTTGGAAAATTTATGTTGTATTTACCTGAGGTATTTCTTAAATCAGTCCCTTCTAATTATTTAATGCAGAGAATCAGAATTGTCAGGGTTGGAAGGGACCTCAAGGATCATCTAGTTACAACCCCCCTGCCATGGGCAGGGACACCTCACACTACATCAGGTTGCTCACAGCCACATCCAGCCTGGCCTTCAAAACCTCCAGGGATGAGGCTTCTACCACCTCCCTGGGCAACCTGTGCCAGTGTCTCACCACCCTCATGGGGAAGAACTTCTTCCTAACATCCAATCTGAATCTACCTATTTCTATTTTTTTCCCATTCCACCCAGTCCTATCACTCCCTGACATCCTAAAAAGTCCCTCCCCTGCTTTCTTGTAGCCCACTTCAGATACTGGAAGGCCACAATTAGGTTTCCTTGGAGCCTTCTCATCTCCAGACTGAACAGCCCCAACTCCCTCAGTCTGTCCCCATAGGAGAGATGCTCCAGCCGTCTGATCATCATCATTGTATGGTCTGTTGGCCTTCCCTTACAGAAAATGCACACACTCCTGTGGAAGATTTATTTCAAGCATAACCACAGAAAAGTTACAAATTTGCCCCATCCATAAATTTGGCCAACAGCAGTTTACAACATCATAAGATACTGTAATTCATTACTCATGCTGCAAGCTGCCTACAGCAGGGAATTTCATCCTGTTTGGTGTTTATACTACAGCCAAGGAGTCAGATCTGCCAAGAGGATGCTGACTGGGTCCAGAGAAGGAAAGAGCCTCAGTTCTTTTGAACATTCCCTTGTCATGAAATTAGAGGCACAAAAGAAGCCAAAATATCAGCAGCCCTTGAAGCTATTTATTAACAGAATGAAATGCTGGGGGGGGGGGGGGGGAGGGGAGGTGGGGGGGAGTGGAGGTGGGAGGGGCACAGAAAGAGAGGGAGAAGAGGGAAAGAGAAGAGGAAAGGAACTATATTACCACACCTCCTAGCCCCCAAGACAGTTTGGGTCTGTGGAGGAAGCATGCTGCAGCTTTGGCATGGAGGAGATGTCATCCTTGTGGCTGTGCTGTCCTCCGCTGGAGGAGGGGAGGGAGAGATCCCAAATCCCAAGTCTAAATCCTTCTCTGAGCAGCTTCCTCAGCTCCATGAGTTGCAGCAGGTGGAACTTAGGGCAAGGAGAGAGGGTTCCTCCTGGTCTGCTGCTTCCAGGCTCCTGTGTCTGTCCTTTTGTCTCCTTCTACATTCTTCTACAATTTTGTCTCCTGAGCAGGCACTGCTCAGGTCTTTTATACAGTTTTTCAGTCACAGGTTTTTTAGTTTTCTTAGGATTATTTTCATTGTTCTTCTTCAGAGCAGGCATTGCTCAGGTTTTTTATACAGTTTTTTAGGTATGTGTGCAGGTGGTGAATCCATTGTCCTTTGCACCATCCTCCCTTCCCAGGGTAGCTGATGGGTAGAGCTGTTCCAGAGAGTCCTTATCCAGAGGTGTCTGCTCACCATCCCCTCTTTTGGCAGCTACTGTCTGGGCAAGGAGCAAAGGTGATTTTATCTTTCTTGATTCACATCAAGAGAGACAAGATTTAGTCTCTTACAGATGCCCAGGGAATCTGTAAGCTGCCTCCTCCTCCCAGCCCACTTCCCTGCCAATCCCATGCACACTGGCAGCTTGCTGAAGGTGGGCACATTGACACTGTGTTGTCTAAAAGCCACACAACAGCATCATCAGCATTTCAGAAAAGGCTGCTGCTGTGATCCTCCATTGTGGTGGGTTGAAATTACCCCCAAAATAAAATTGCCAGACCAGCTCAGATGAAAGCAAATGAAGCTCTATTTACAAGCACATTGCAATCTAGAAATGTGAGATGCAATGAATAGGTACAATATATAGTGTTTAGATGCATTTACAATTTATAAACAACACAAGAACTCCCCTGGACAAAACCAGGGGGTTACCAACAGCTTCCCCTTTTCCATTCCCTTCCCCCGTACAAGGTAAAAGAGAGAGAAAAGCAGAGAATACCTTGGTAGTAGTCAGCCACAACAAAGAGCATAGCCAAGGTCAACAACAGCCAAGCAAAAGCTACCAGCTGGTATCAGCTACAGCAAAGAGGCCAAAAAGAGAAAAAGTTAGTTTATATAACTAACCTTATGTTAGTTATCAGACCAATGGGAATAGAATCAAAGAATGATAGAATCAGCCAGGTTGGAAGAGACATCCAACGTCATCCAGTCCAACCTATCACCCAGCCCTATCCAATCAACTAGACCACTAAGTGCCTCATGCAGGCGTTTCTTGAAGATCTCCAGGGATGGTGACTCCACCACCTCCCTGGGCAGCACATTCCAATGGCAAATCACTCTCTCTGGGAAGAACTTCTTCCCAATACCCAGCCTGAACCTCCTCTGGCACAACTTGAGACTGGGTCCGCTCATTCTGTTGATGGTTGCCTGGGAGAGCAGACCGACCCTGAACCTGGCTACAATCTCCCTCCAGATAGTTGTAGACAGCAATGAGGTCTCCCCTGAGCCTTCCTCTTTAGAACTTATCCTTATTTTTCTTTTGGATCCAATGGAAATTTCTTTACATTTTGCCACTTTTCTACTCAGTCTATGGAGAATTTTCCTAGGCATCAGCCTAAAACTTCCACATCCATCAAGGGGCAACAATTACAAATTAATTACTTTCTATTGAAAAAAAAAAAAAAGTAAAATGTAGTAAAATGTCATTGTGTGTGAGTCTAACACCTGGGTGACACAAAGCAGGAGAGAGAGAGTCCAGTCATGTTTCAGCATCCACCATCTAAACCAGGAGCTTGACAGCAACAGCAACTGCAAGGGAAATATCTCCCCCTGGAAGTCACTGTGCTCTCTGAAAGCTGATGGTGGCTGATTCAACATGATGTACATCCATTCACTACCCAGCTAGACTGTCACATTACTTTAAGGAATGTGATCAGGCTTTCTCAGCCGGTTGGATTTGCTGGTTCAGCAATCTTGCAACTGAAAACAGAGCTGAAATACTTTTAGTGCTTGCTTTTAAATTATAAATCTATAAGGAGGCTGAATCTTGATTAAGAGACAGGCAGGCAGTTAGACCTTGAATGACTTGTTTGATGTGCAATTTCCTATCATCCTGCTCAGTGAACCAGTCAGGGGAAGCTAATCAAAAATGGTGTCTTGCATGGAGAGTTGCACAATGATTGTAGGAAATGAACACAGATCAAAGCCCATAAAAGCCAGATCCACTGCAGGCCATTGTGGCCAACATGCTGATAGAGATTTTCTGCAAACAGGAATATCCACCACAAGGTGGAAAAGTGGGGTGTAAATATAACAGATACTTAAAAAAGAAGGAAAAAAAAAGGAAAACCAAACTACAGAATACAAAATTAACCAGGTTGGAAAAGACCTTCAAGATTATCAAGTCCAACTTATCACCCAGCACCATCTAATCAACTAAACCATGGCACCAAGTGCCTCATCCAGTCTCTTTTTAAACACTTCCAGTGATGGTGATTCTACCACCTCCCTGGGCAGCACATTCCAATGGCCAATCTCTCTTTCTGGGAAGAATTTCTTCCTCACCTCCAGCCTAAACTTCCCCTGGTGCAGCTTGAGACTCTGTCCTCTTGTTCTGGTGCTGGTTGCCTGGGAGAAGAGACCAGCCCCCATCTGGCTACAACCACCTTTCAGGTACCTGTTGACAGCAATAAGGTCTCCCTTGAGCCTCCTCTTCTCCAGGCTAAGCAACCCCAGCTCCCTCAGCCTCTCCTCATAGGTCTGTGCTCCAAACCCCTCCCTAGCTTTGTTGCCCTTCTCTGGACACGTTCCAGCAAGTCAACATCCTTCCTAAACTGAGGGGTCCAGAACTGGACACAGGACTCGAGGTGTGGCCTAACCAGTGCAGAATGGAGACTGGCGTCTGACAGTCGACTACCGAGCTCTGAATGAAGTAACTCCACCTATGAGTGCAGCAGTACCAGACATGATGGAACTCCAGTATGAGCTGGAATCCAAAGAAGCCAAATGGTATGCTACCATAGACATTGCTAATGCCTTCTTCTCTATTCCCATAGCAGAGGAATGCAGGCCTCAGTTTGCTTTCACCTGGAGAGGAATCCAGTACACTTTCACCAGATTGCCAATGGGCTGGATCCACAGCTCCAGCATCTGTCATGCGGTGATCCACGATGCTCTGGAGAAAGGTGGTGCTCCAGAACACATCCAGTTCATCGATGATATCCTCGTCTGCGGTAAAACTGCTGAGGAAGTCTTCGAGAAAGGTAACAAAGTCATTGACATTCTTCTGAATGCAGGTTTTGCCATCAAGCGAGACAAGGTGAAAGGACCTACCAGAGAGATCCAGTTTCTGGGAGTGAGGTGGCAGGACGGACGCCGACACATTCCAGTGGATGTGGTAAATAGAGTCTCTACCATGGCCAATCCCATGAACAAGCAAGAAACTCTACGTTTCTTGGGGATAGTGGGATTTTGGAGACTGCACATTCCTGGATACAGTCAGATTGTGAAACCTCTGTATGATGTGACTCGAAAGAGAAACAATTTCCACTGGGGACCTGAACAACAAGCAGCCTTTGACCAGATAAAGCAAGAGGTGGTTCAAGCAATGGGTCTGGGACCTGTCCGAGATGGTCCAGACATTAAGAACATTTTGTACACGGCTGCAAGTGACAATGGTCCAACCTGGTGCTTGTGGCAAAGAGCTCCAGGTGAGACACGTGGATGACCTCTTGGTTTCTGGAGTAGAGGTTACAGAGGTTCAGAGGCTAATTATACTCCAACAGAGAAAGAGATTCTAGCTGCCTATGAAGGAGTAAAAGCAGCTTCTGAAGTGATCGGAACTGAATCACAACTTCTCTTAGCTCCCAGATTAGCAGTTTTGAATTGGATGTTCAAAGGCAAAGGTTCCACACCACATCATGCAACAGATTCCACCTGGTCTAAGTGGATGGCTCTGATAACACAGAGAGCTCGAATGGGAAATCTTGAAAGACCTGGTCTGGTGGAGGTGATCTCAAGTTGGCCTGAAGGTACCAACTGTACCAAACCTCCAGAGGAGAGAGTAACTCGTGCTGAGGAAGCTCCTCCTTACAATGACCTTTCTGATGATGAAAAGAAGTATGCTTTGTTCACAGACGGTTCCTGTCGTCTGGTCGGGAACAAGCAAAGGTGGAAGTCTGCAGTGTGGAGTCCAACACGCCGAGTTGCAGAGGCAAAGGATGGAGAAGGAGAGATGTGGTTCCAGGGCTGTGGCCTTTCTCTTCACCTTTATGTAAACAAACATCACAACATGTCATTTTTTTGGGGGGGTGTGTGTGTAGTCTGTGAGGACTTCAGATGCTGAAGAAATGCCAGTAAAATATGTATGCATTTTGCAATCAGCTTTCAACGTTGCAAATTCCCAGCAGAAGCACTTCTGCACCTCTCTACCCGAGGAGGTTAGCAGATATGTCAGAACACATCTGACCAGTCAGATGCCTTTTGAATACTAACAAGCAACCCAGAAACTCAAGCATTTCACACTCCTCCTTGCTGCTTGTTATTATGAGCGTGTAGGGTTAGCATTGTAACAACACTTCACTAGGTACTCTGCTACAGCTAACAATGAGGAGAGGGCAGAAGAGGTGTGCAATGGGACTAAATTCAGTGAACAAATATCTTGCTATGCTTTGCTAGTCCCATTCTACCAAACAGCCTCCTATCATGATCCTGTGGAGTTACCTCTTGGCAATTCCTGCTCTGAGGTGTGGGTGTGCTGCCTCACAGGGTACTGTAGGAACCATGGTCATGGAACATCAGGCTTTGCCAGGTAATTTTACCAGCACAGATTATTTGACACAGTGTTTACAGGGCTTGCAAAGAACTCCTTACCAAATTGAAAGAGAAAGCTTTGATAAAGCCACAAAAGCTATTTAATTTTATTTTAATTCTTATATGAGCTGAGGAAATAGATGGAAGTAGTTTTGGCTTTTGTAGCACATGAAACATCAAGGATATAAAAACTTATTATTATAAAGTGATAGGTGTTGTCTTTCTGAAAACACCTGGTCTCTGGTCTTTTGAAGTCAAGATGAGATAGAATGGTCACACATTCTGGCATTAGCTTTAGGGTGTGCATTCATATTAACATAATGTGTTCAGGTAATAATAATAATACTTAATAATAATAATAATAATAATAATACAATACACCAGGTTGGAAGAGACCTTCAAGATCATCACGTCCAACCCATCAACCAATCCAACCCACCTAAATACAATACAGTACAATACAACCCACCTAAACAACTAAAAAACTAAACCGTGACACCAAGCACCCCATCAAGCCTCTTCTTGAACACCTCCAATGAAGGTACCTTCCTCAACTGAAGATTAAGCCTGTGCTTAAATGCTTTCTTTGAACTGGGCCACAGAAGAGAACGTTTCAAAGAAGCCAAAGCACCTGCAGTGTTTGAACAGGAGAAGCAAGTCACTCTCAGAACTGGAAATGTCATGTAAATCCTCCTCTCAGCCTCACTGGGAAAATGCATGTCACAAAGATTTGCAGAAATAAGAAAATAAGGCTTTGCTTTGAAAAATTCAAGATGGTATTTCTGCATAAAATAATCCAAAATACAGATTATCAGAGTAGGAGGACTTAAAGGGACCTTATCAACTCAAAAAAATACATTCATTTATACATAAAAACACATTAAAATCAGTATCAGATAAAATTCCTACTCTGCAATTGCTTGGCAAGTTCTTGGGGCTTTACCATCATGGCATTCAACAACTCCAAGTGCTGGGTTCTGCAGTTTGGTCACAACAACCCCATGCAGTGCTACAGGCTGGGGACAGAGTGGCTTCAGAGCAGCCAGGCAGAAAGGAACCTGGGGGTACTGGTTGACAGCAGCTGAATGTGAGCCAGCAGTGTGCCCAGGTGGCCAAAAAGGCCAACAGCATCCTGGCCTGTATCAGGAATAGTGTGGCCAACAGGAACAGGGAAGTCATTGTGCCCCTGTACTCAGCACTGGTTAGGCCACGCCTTGAGAACTGTGTCCAGTTCTGGGCTTATCAACTTAATAAGGACATTGAGACTCCTGAACGTGTCCAGAGAAGGGCAACAAGGCTCGGGAGAGGCCTTGAGCACAGCCCTGTGAGGAGAGGCTGAGGGAGCTGGGATAGTTTAGCCTGGAGAAGAGGAGGCACAGGGGAGACATTATTGCTGTCTACAACTCCCTGAAAGGAGGTTGTAGACAGGTGGGATTTGGTCACTTCTCCCAGGCAGCCAGCACCAGAACAAGAGGACACAGTCTCAGGCTGTGCCAGGGGAGGTTTAGGCTAGATGTTAGGAAGAAATTCTTCCCAGTAAGAGAGACTGACGATAGGAATGTGCTGCCCGGGGAGGTGGTGGAGTCACCATTACGGGAAGTGTTTAAAAAGAGACTGGATAAGGCTCTTGGTGCCATGGTTTAGTTTAGTTTATTAGATGGTATTTGGTGATAGGTTGGATTGATGATCTCAAAGGTCTTTTCCAAACTGGTTGAGTCTGCATTCTGTATTCTAATCATATATTTATGCCCCAGATGGCAAACTTCATGTGACTTTCTAAGCATAAATCTTTACTCTTTCTCAGGCTACTGCATCTGCCATCAAGCCAACTTAACTTTTGCTGTGGAGAAACAAGAAAAAAAATGAGAACTGAGAAAATAAAATCAGAAATACATGTTTTTTCTCTCCTAAATACCAAAATGTTTTTGATAATGGAATATATTGGTGCACACACAACTGGGTGACCTGTTTGTGTGAGAGATTGGATCTTGAACTTGATGGGACATTTTATTACTTTCATTTGACACTGTGTGAAGAAAGAGGGGAAAATCGAAGATCTCATCAATTAACAGATTTTATATCCTCACCGATATTTAGGCACATTTTCACTTAAAGGACTGGATCTGGTTTCTGTTGCTTTTGGGAGAACCCACAAGTTAAGAAAGCTTCTGGTTTTCTGCAGTGATATAGATAAGTAAAATCGCATATCAGGTGTCTCAAGGCTCTATATTACATACTCTAAGTGATTCACAGAATCATGGAATTGTTAAGGTTGGAAGAGACCTCAAGGATCATCCAGTTCCAACCTCCCTGCCACAGGCAGGGACACCTCACACTAGATGAGGTTGCTCACAGCCCCATCCAGCCTCGCCTCCAAAACCTCCAGGGATGAGGCTTCTACCACCTCCCTGGGCAACCTGTGCCAGGGTCTCATCACCCTCACGGTTAAGAACATCTTTCTCACATCCAATCTGAATCTACCCATTTCCAGTTTTGGTCCATTCCACCCAGTCCTATCACTCCCTGACACCCTCAAAAGTCCCTCCCCAGCTTTCTTGTAGCCCCCTCCAAATACTGGAAGGCCACAATTAGATCTCCTTGGAGCCTTCTCTTCTCCAGATGAACAGCCCTGACTCCCTCAGTCTGTTCTCATAGGAGAGGAGTTTCAGTCCTGTGCTCATCTTCGTGGCCCTTCTCTGGACACCTTCCAGCTGCTTCCCAAGATAGTTATTAACAACAAGATGAAAAGAGGAGAGGTGGGAGACAGGTGAAGCATCTGAAGTGTTTAAATACAGATACATATGTAGGGTTTTTTTCAGAGGGAGCAGAAAATGGAATTAAATTTCCTGAAATTAGAAATGATTTAGCATTTCAAGAATCACAGAACACAGTGTGAGCACTCTCATGTCAGCATTTTTGTCAGAATCCTATTTTTGTCACTCCTCCCCTGCCTGCACTACCAGGGATTAAAGAGGACATTAATAGGATGGTTTCTCAAACTGGCCTCGGGTTTAACTAAATCATATGAAAATATATTTATACCCTTCTGATTTTCTAGTTGCAGAAATGTAACTCTACTGCTTTTATTTTCCTTCTAGCCTGGTTTTGTTTACTGGGGACTTTGGTTTTGTTTGTTTGTTTGATTTTAACACCAACCCTAGAAATATTTGAGCTGGAGGCCGTAGCAAGGAACCTCTCAGAAAATGATGGGTAGCAGTATATTGAAAAGCATTATGGCAGGATCAGCCAGCTCTTCTTTCCCAATCTGTCTCCTGGTCTCACATTGCCCTTGAGTTGCTCACAGCAGTGGCTGTTGGAATAATTGATTTTTTCAGTTCACTGACTGAAAAAAAAATAATCCATTCACATTGACCCAAAAATAATTTCTTTAGGGGGAAGGTTGCTTATCCTATTAAAAAACTGAAGTCTTAAAATATTTCATTGGCACATTTACCCCTTAAAAAAAAAACACCAAAGAATTTTTAATCTTTACCAAATGTTTTTGCTCACTGAATTATGCCATCTCTGCAAAAGAAAGCTCCAATAGTTCTGATGCTCTTTGATTTGTGAACAGATACATTGGCAACAGCATTTTATTCCAAGATTACTCCAAGGCCATAGAAGATCTTACTGTATTTATTTCAAGAAAGGACAAGGCTGGAGGGAGGGTAAATCCACCTTGTCTTTAAGTGATGTGCTTGCAAAGCTTGTTGATCCACACTTGTGGTGGTGTGGTGGGTTTGAGGCAGATCCTCCCTTGCCTCCCACCAGGGCAGAAAAAAAATGAGACTCAGACAAACGGATTGCAAAAGTGATGGAAAGTTTAAATGGAAAAAAGCAGTGAATGTTTTATAGAGAACCATAAGCACAGTGACAAAAGAAGATCCCAAAGCACACCCAGAAGCATCCCAGCACTCCCCTCTCCCCACCTGAGGGTACACCCAAAACCCCCAAGCTCTTTCTTCCCCCCCCCCCCCCCGCTCCACTGTTAGGCTAATCTCAGCTGGCCAGATCTGAGATTGCCCTTCCCCCTTCTCCTCTTGGCATTAGGCCTAGATATATCTGCCGCTCATTTCTGAGGGCATATTCACAACAGTGGGGTGGCGTAGACAGACCACCTCGAGCTCACAACAGAAATAACCAAGGGTGTAACCAGCTATAAACCTCAGAGATAACCAGCTGCTAACTACCAAAACCCTTGCTGAATGAAGAGATGTTTTGAGTTCATAGTCACAGTCCAAAGGGCAGTATCCAAATATCAGAGGAAATGAGAGAGCAGGCTGCTGCAGTGGAGGCACAACTGGAGCACTATGCCACTAAAACAAAATAAGTTAATTGCCCTGAGGATAGAAGCAAGTAGGGTGCTTGTCACCACCTTGGATCCCAGTAATGAATGGGGCATGCAAGGAGTGAGTGTAAGGAGCAAAGAGTATAGGAGGTCTTCCCCTATGAATTCCCTTTTTGCAAACAGAAGGGCCCAGTGGCACATTGGCCATTCACATGCTGCCAATCAGTTCAAAATGTTTATGTGGCAGGTAAACTGCACACGCCTGCTCTCATGGCGCCTGACACGTGCAGTCACCTCTCTGAAACGTGGGGCTTGGGGATCAGGTTCAGCTTCCACCCCCCTCCAGCAGCCTTAATGGTGCCTGCCGATTAGGCTCCTCAACCTCAATCCGGACCCTGCAACTGAGAGGGAGGAGAGAGGGGCAGTGGCTCAAAACATATTTAGCTGTCTTGTTAATGCCTCTTCCAGGACAATAATTAAGGCACTAGGCTAAAGTACCAGCCTCAAACCATAACAACAGTTTTCTGCTTCTGCTTTGAGAGTTCTGGGCAATGCTTGCAAAGCAGCTGGGTGGAAACTCTCAGCATGGATCAGGACCATATTCTTTAGAGGGAAGATGCCACTTCTGCATTTCTGGGATCCTGAAACAGAACATATTCACAGGGGATAACCAACAGTTAGAAATAATTTATTGGTGTGTCAGGGGTTAGCCCTTATTTAAATTAAGGTAAAATCCAGGTGGCAAAATTGTCTCCTCTCCTGTGTACTTACAAATTGTGACATCTGAATGGCACTGATTGGCTTGAAAGGCTTTAAGTGGCCTTATGCTAAAATAGCCTTTTAAGTACACATGCACAATTGATAAAATCAATACCAGAAAAGTGTATACAAAACCAGGCCTGCAAGGCAATCAGATGTGAATATATAGCAACCAAAATGATACAGGCAAGTCAACTCCAATAATAGATGTCTCACATGCTGCAGTAGTGCTGCAGTAATGCTGCATATTCGCATAGCAAGGAGAGGAGCTGGTAAGGACAGGCACATATTTCTACCTACGCTACCACAGGCAGGGACATCTCCCCTAGATTAGGTTGCTCAAAACCCTGTCCAGCTTTATCATTCAATGGTGGAATGTCCACAGCTTCTCTGGACAACTGACTCCAGTATCTCACTATGAGACCATAAGCTGGCAGTGTGCTCTTGTGGCCAAGAAGGCCAATGCCATTCTGGGGTGGATTAGAAAGAGTGTGGATAATAGGCCAAGAGAGGTTCTCTGCCCCCTCTACTCTGCCCTGGTGAGGCTGCATCTGGAATATTGTGTCCAATTCTGGGCTCCTCAGTTCAGGAAGAATGGAACAAAACTAGAAATGGGTAGATTCAGTGTTGTAGAATGGCTTAAATCTAAGGGACATGACTCTGTGGAACAGCTACCTTGAGCAGAATGTGTAGGCCTTACTCCATCTTGTTGTTTACTGCTCATAGTTAGCTGCCTTGCTGAAGCAGCAAGGTCACTATGGCCTCGTAGCTGTTCTCGCACCTGTGTGTTTGTAAGATAACTGGATGGGAAAGGAAGAGCTAGTGAGAAGGGAGTTTTCTTGGAATGTACACAGAGCCTTTGATATTGTACACAGACCTAATTGCAGGTGGGCTGGTATTATAATGTTGCCTTCAGTCAGAGACCAATAGAATAGTGACGCTTGTGCATATTTAGCTGAGATGCTATATAAGCTGTGTATCCGGGCAATAAAGTTGAAGCGTGCTTATAAATCACATTGATTGCTGCTGTCTTCCCTCGCCGCTCTCCGATAATTCAGATTGGATGTTAGGAAGACGTTCTTCCCCATGAGGGTGGTGAGACACTGGCACAGGTTGCCCAGGGAAGTGGTAGAAGCTGCATCCCTGGAGATTTTGATGGCCAGGCTGGATGGGGCTGTGAGCACCCTCATCTAGTGTGAGGTGTCCCTGTCCAAGGCAGGGGGGGTTGGAACTAGATGATCCTTGAGGTCCCTTCCAACCCTAACAATTCTATGATTCTATATAGAAAGGTGTGACCGGTTGAGGCTATGCCTTTAAGAAAGAGACAGTTGCTGAACACTCTGGCTGAATGTTTTTGATAGTTGAACAAAAACAAGATAGTCTAAACTAATTTCATTGGTAGATTGTAGAATGCATTTTAAGTTTGGTTCTGTTAGTTCAGTCTGGTCGGGTTCAGGCTGGGTGCAGTCTGTGCTTCTCTGTCCTGTGGGCTGGACGGCTTCTCTCTTTCTGAAGCAGGAATGGCCTTGAGTTAACAGCTAACCAGATAAGAAAACTAATTCTTGCATGTGCTTTTGAGCTAACAAAATTTTTCTTCCTTAATTGCCTTTCTCTCTCTCTAACCCTTTTTGGGGAAAAGGGGAGGTGGGGAGGGAGAGAGGGGGGTTCAGGGAACCCCCCTGGCCAGCTGGAGGGAAAAGGCTTTTTCTGCATTGTGTTTCATTGCTGTGTATTTCTGTATATATTGTAAAATTGTATATTTGTGTACATATTCATTGCATTCCATTGATGCCTGTAAATATAGCTTTCATCTGCTTTCCGACTGAGCTAGCTGTGGTTCTTTCTTTGTGTGTGGGGAGGGAACTTTCTCACCCCACCACAAAAGGCTAAGAAACTATCAAAGTAGCATGGTGTTCTTATGATGAAGATAGAAAACAAATCAGTGTATACCCTGCAGAAAGTGAAAACCTCTTCTGTTTTCCTTATTTTTTTTCCTCAAGAAATTCTTGACACCTGCTTTCCATCTGGTTTAGGTTTCTGTAAAGCAACTGTAACCATAATATGTAAGTGTAGCGAAAATAAGTAAAGACAGCATAATATAGAAAATAAGTTACTGTTGAGGCATCTGGGCTGCATTTCAGGATATTTGGGTTCAATTCCCAGCTCTGTCTGTCTTCTGTGTGATCTTGAGCAAGTTCTTTTCTTTGTGTTGCTGTTCCCAATATGCACACTGTGCTGAGTGACTTTTCCTTTCTCACACTGATCACTGGTTTTGACTGGAGGGAAGCTTTAGGAGCGGACTGTCACTGGAAGTCTCGAGAGTCTAGTCTCAAATAGACAATTTCAATTCACTCCTAGCAGAGCTGGAATTGTGAATTTCTTGATTACCATTGCATCAGAATATCTTGGTGTCATGGTAGGGCCAAACAAGCCCCAGCACAAGCTCAGACAGACCCTCATGTGTCTAGACATTGTCTCCCTCTCCCCCCTCCTTCCTGCAGAAAGTCAGGGTAACACGGGAAGAGGAACAAAGGGGACAGGACCGTGCATGTCTGGTGAACAACTCTGCTCCTGGGGTAAGGGCACGTGTACTGCCCACTGCTCCTGCCTGACCAGGCCTCTGCCTTTTATGGCCACAGCCTGGCAGAACTCCTTCTTATTGGGTAACTATGTGCTGGCTTCAGTTGCTCTGTTGGCCCAATTGAATCTCAAGCAAGATAAATATACAGGCTGATTTCTAGTTGCCTTTGCCTTGCTTAAGCCTTGCCTTGCCTTGCCTTGCCTTGCCTTACCTTGCATTACCTTACCTGAACCTGCTTGGACCTGTCTGGCTTGAATTTGCCTCGAGTTGCATTGCCTCAAGTGCCTGATCCAGAGCCTGGGATAAAGCCACAAGCATATGCACCACAAGCTACAAGAAAAGCCACAAGCTTATGAGTCAGAGCCAAGCCTGCTTCCCCTTGCAACTAGAATTTTGCTGTGCCTCAGTTTCCCCAGGACAAAGAAAGGGCCCATTGCCAGAAGCGTCATTAACGGCCTGCCATCCGCTGAAGCCAGACCAGCCATCGAAGACCGTGTGGCCTTCCTGCTGGCAACCTGCCGTGCCTGGTGCATGAGAGCGCCCCAAACCCTCAACAGCTATACACAGCAGCAACACTCCCTGCTTGGGTGGAACCAGCTGTGAGTAATTAATTCATTGCCTTTTTGGCTTAATAGTTCTGGTTGAGTCTCCCTCTGCGTGGCTGAGAGCCGTTTTGTTCCCGGGCATTCTCTCTCTCTCTGTTATTTCCTCCCAGTCTGCATAAAGTTGTTAAAATAGCTATAGTTACCTAAATCCTGTACATTCCCACTCTAAATAGATATTCTAACCATACATCAAACCTATTGAATAAGTTTTGGCAATTTTCCTGTGGTGGGGTGAGAAAGTTCCCTTCCCACACACAGGGAAAGAAACCACAGCTAGCTCAGTCGGAAAAAGCAGATGAAAGCTATATTTACAAGCATAAATGGAATGCAATGAATATATACACAAATATACAATATTTACAATATATACAGGAAATATAACAATGAACACAATGCAGAAAAACCTCTTCCTCCAGCCGCCAGGGGGTTCCCTGAAACCCCCTCTCTCTCCCACCTCCCCTTTTCCCAAAAGGTTAGAGAGAGAGAGAAAGGCAATTAAGAAGGAAAAAATTCTGTTAGATAAGAAGCACATGCAAACATTAGTTGTTTTCTGGTTAGCTGTTAACTCAAGGCCGTTCCTGCTTCAGAAAGAGAGAAGAAGCACAGACTGCACCCAGCCTGAACCCAGACCAGACACAGACTGAACTAACAGACCCAAACTCCAAACTGCACCCCACAAGCACCAATGAATTAGTTTAGACTATCTTGTTTTTTGTTCAAATATCAAAAACATTCAGCCAGAGTGTTCAGCAACTCTCTTTCTTAAAGGCATAGCATCAACCGGTCACAATCCACTCTTCTAAACAATTTCATGGCTGTTCATACTGTCCATCCAATCTAAAGCAATAGCTACAATTTGTAAGCAAAGTTGATAGTCCATTCCGGCTATCCTCAGGTGGAGATGATTCAGAAGTCCAAGAAACAAGAAAAAGGAAAACAGTTTGTTTCTCGCAGACGAAGCGAAGAAGAAAAGGGAAACAGGGAAACAGGGAAGCAGGGACTCTCAGTTGACTCAGGGCTCTCAGGGTTCTCAGGGTTCGTGCACCGTGGATTCCTCAAGGATTCTTCCTTTGGGTGCGATGTAGCTGTACAACACTCTGAAATTAAACTCTTTCAGCTAAAGTTAGATCTCTGTGGAATACACTGAATTTCACCATTCTCTTGCATTACCCAATAAGTGTGACCCGCACCTTCAGCTGAAACCCCTCGGACAGGTTTAGCTCTCCTGAGGGAGAAAATACCCAAAAGTTTTACCTAACAGATTCTTTTCTCTAACAACAGGAACTCTATCACCTTCCACTTTCTGTAGCAGATCTGAGTGTGCGGTCCAGCTCGGTTCACTGAACCTCTACTATTTACCAGCAGGTTGCTTGTGCTAAATGCTTTTCCCAGTTTTTCAAAGATCCACCCCCCATGGCTTTAAGAGTGGTCTTCAGCAAACCGTTGTAGCGTTCAATCTTCCCTGCAGCTGGTGCATAGTAGGGAATGTGGAATATCCACTCAATGCCGTGCTCTTTGGCCCAGCTCTTTACAAGGTTGTTTTTGAAATGAGTTCCGTTGTCTGACTCAATCCTCTCTGGATTCCGTGTCTCCACAGGATTTGTCTCCCAGACCAAGAATGGTGTTGCGTGCAGTTGCATGTGGAACTGGTAAGTTTCCAACCAGCAGTGTTTGCCTCTACCATAGTAAGCACATACTGCTTACCAGAACGAGAAGTGGTAGAGTGATGTAGTCAATCTGCCAAGCTTCACCATACTTGTACTTGGACCATCTGTCACCATACCATAAGGGCTTAAGTCGCTTTGCCTGCTTAATAGCAGCACAAATGTCACAGTCATGGATGACTTGTGTGATAGCATCCATGGAAATGTCTATGGATCTGTCACGTGCCCACTGGTAGGTTGCATCTCTGCCTTGATGTCCTGAGGAATCGTGAGCCCACCGAGCTAAGAATATCTCACCTCGGTGTTTCCAGTCGAGATCAAGATCAGAGTCCATGTCTACTTGAGAAACTCTTGCAGCTAGATCTGCCTGATGGTGTGTGTTGCTGTTCCTCAGTAGCTTTGCTCTTAGGGATGTGAGCATCAATGTGTCTCCCTTCACTGGAATCTCTCGATTCGATTCGATCAGCAATGTCCTGCCACAGGTCAGCTGCCCAATAGGCTTTCCTTTTCTCTGCCAACCACTCTTTTTCCAGTTCTTTAGCCAACCCCACAGAGCATTGGCTACCATCATGAGTCGGTGTAGAGATAAAGCTTTGGCCACCTCTCACGTTCAGCTACGTCGAGAGCTAGCTGGACAGCTTTTACCTCTGCGAACTGACTGGATTCTCCTCCATCCTTTGCCTCTGCAACTCGGCGGTTGGACTCCACACTGCAGACTTCCACCTTCGCTTGTTCCCGACAAGACGACAGGAACCGTCTGTGAACAGAGCATATTCTTTTCATCATCAGAAAGGTCATTGTAAGGAGGAGCTTCCTCAGCACGAGTTACTCTCTCCTCTGGAGGTTTAGTGCAGTTGATAACTTCAGGCCAACTTGAGATCACCTCCACCAGACCAGGTCTTTCAAGATTCCCATCGAGCTCTCTGTGTTATCAGAGCCATCCACTTAGACCAGGTGGAATCTGTTGCATGATGTGGTGTGGAACCTTTGCCTTTGAACATCCAATTCAAAACTGGTAATCTGGGAGCTAAGAGAAGTTGTGATTCAGTTCCTATCACTTCAGAACTGCTTTTACACCTTCATAGGCAGCTAGAATCTCTTTCTCTGTTGGAGTATAATTAGCCTCTGAACCTCTGTAACCTCTACTCCAGAAACCAAGAGGTTGTCCACGTGTCTCACCTGGAGCTCTTTGCCACAAGCACCAGGTTGGACCATTGTCACTGCAGCCGTGTACAAAATGTTCTTAATGTCTGGACCATCTCGGACAGGTCCCAGACCCATTGCTTGAACCACCTCTTGCTTTATCTGGTCAAAGCTGCTTGTGTTCAGGTCCCCAGTGGAAATTGTTTCTCTTTCGAGTCACATCATACAGAGGTTTCACAATCTGACTGTATCCAGGAATGTGCAGTCTCCAAAATCCCCATATCCCCAAGAAACGTAGAGTTTCTTGCTTGTTCATGGGATTTGCCATGGTAGAGACTCTGTTACCACATCAATGGAATGTGTCGGCGTCCATCCTGCCACCGCACTCCCAGAAACTGGATCTCTGGTAGGTCCTTTCACCTTGTCTCGCTTGATGGCAAAACCTGCATCCAGAAGAATGTCAATGACTTTGTTACCTTTCTCGAAGACTTCCTCAGCAGTTTTACCCCAGACATGATATCATCGATGAACTGGATGTGTTCTGGAGCACCACCTTTCTCCAGAGCATCGCGGATCACTGCATGACAGATGCTGGAGCTGTGGATCCAGCCCATCGGCAATCTGGTGAAAGTGTACTGGATTCCTCTCCAGGTGAAAGCAAACTGAGGCCTGCATCCTCTGCTATGGGAATAGAGAAGAAGGCATTAGCAATGTCTATGGTAGCATACCATTTGGCCTCTTTGGATTCCAGCTCATATTGGAGTTCCATCATGTCTGGTACTGCTGCACTCATAGGTGGAGTTACTTCATTCAGAGCTCGGTAGTCGACTGTCAGACGCCAGTCTCCATTCTGCTTTCGCACAGGCCACACTGGACTGTTGAAAGGGGAATGAGTTTTGCTGATGACTTTCTGACTCTCCAGCTGACGAATCAGATTCTGAATGGGCAACAAAGAGTCACGGTTGGTTCTGTATTGTCTGTGATGCACAGTCTGAGAAGCAACCGGCAATTTAATGTCCTCAATCTTGTGTTGTCCCACAACTGCAGATTCATCAGAAAGATCAGGTCTACCAGACAGCTTCAGCTTTTGTCCATCAATTTCTACAGATGCTACTCCAAAAGCCATTGTAACCTTAGGGTCTCTGAAACGCCCTTCTCTCAGAAAATCAATTCCCAAAATACAAGGTGTGTCCGGTCCGGTCACCACTGTATGCTTCCTCCACTGTTTACCAGTTAAACTTATATCAACCTCCACCTTAGTTAACTCTTGAGATCCACCAGTGACTCCCAGAATAGTTATAGCTTCTGATCCCTGATAATTTGATGGCATTATGGTGCACTGAGCCCCTGTGTCAACCAAGGCCCTGTACTTCTGAAATTGTGAAGTGCCAGGCCACTGGATGTACACATCCCAATAGATTCTGTTATCTCTGTTACCCCTCTCCTCCCCCTGGCGGGAGGCAGGGCACCCTATTTTATGGGGAACATGCCCACATGTGCAATGAGCACAGTGTGCAGTGTTAGAACTGGAGCCACTGTTGGAGCTACTAGAGTTGTCCTGGGGGACTGCGGAAGTAACAGCTACCCTTCTGGTATTGCTACCTCGGGCTCTGCCACTTTGCAGTTCCCTCAGTCTCCTGAAAAGATTAGCAGTTGGTTGACCATCCCATCTGTTCATGTTCTCACCAAACTGATCACGCAGAGTTATCCAAATACTTCCACGTGACTGCCTTGGTGGTCTGTTTTGGTTGGATCGGTTTTGGAATGCCCTGTTTTGGAATGACATCTTGGAGGACGCTATTCCTCACAGAGGAAACCTGTATCCATCCGGAGGAAGAATTGGAATTATCTCTCTGTGCCAATTGGGAATGGTATTTTTAAATTCATCCTTCAGCTCTTTCATTCAATTCTCAATTTTTCCAGACAGAGTTTCAATGGCTGAAACAACGAAACACGTGTCATGCTATCCTCCAATTGTCTCATTTGATCAGTGAATTGGCCAACCGTAGGAGAAGCTCCGCCATAGTTTCTTGCCACAATTCTGCTTGCCAGAATATTTGCATAATTAGGAGGAGCAAGTTTGATGAGCTTTTAGCAAGACCAGTTCCTACAGGAATTTCATCAGGATTCAGAGTCTCATGGCCACCATAGAGTACCTCTCTAACAGCAAATTCTCTCAGACGCTTAATTCCTTCCTCTATGGTAGTCCAGGGCTTAGGATTCCATGGGAGATCATCTCGGGAAGGATATCTCATGAGGGTTGCCATTAAAAGGCGTATCCACAGAGTAACCTTACCGAGAGTCCTGCCGAGATGTCTATCTATTCCATTATCCTTTGAGAGAGTTCCTAGTTGAGCTGCTGACTTGTCTCCCACCATTAGAGCTGGAGCACCTGTATCGTAGCATCTACCAAGCCAAGCTAGGATTGGCTCCTTATCTGCTCTGATATAATCTTTACGCACATTCCTTATCTCTTCTCTTGGGGAAGAACAATCAAGAATGTCATCTGACTCCTCCTCTTCCCTCCTCTTCCTGAACTTGTTGCCCCATTAATCTCATTGTCACTCTCCTAAGAATCTCTTTAAGGTCAGGTGTACCACCTCTTGTTGTCCTGCTATCAGCAATTTGCCCTGCATTTCCATCCAGTGATGTTCTCAATAACTCAGCTATATCTTTAAGACAAATCTTCTCCTCCTCCTCAGCAGGGTCTCTTAAAGCAGAAGGTCCCTCACCAGCATCAGCATCTGAATCAGCTTTGGTCTTTCCACCTCTCGTCTTTAAAACAGCTACCCTGCTTTACTGGAGCCGTGTTTGAATTTACAGCTGGCTTAACAGAAGCTGACAGGTTCTGAGACGGATCAGCTGCTGTGGAGGACACTTCCGGTCCCGCTGAAGAAGAAGGAGGAACTGGCTTTGCCGCATTAATGGCTGCCGAGGACGTGGGAGCCGCCATGTTAGGCACTGCCGCTGCCGCAGCAGCTGGCTGATTGCCAGAACCACCAACAGCACCGTTCAGAGCAGCCTTTCCGATGGAATTTTTAGCTTTATCTTTAACTGATACAGATCCTCCATTCTCCTCATCACTAGATATTTCTGGGGTCGAGTTAGAGCTGTTCTTTCTCCTCCTGGGTCTACGCCTAATTACAAAACAGGTCTTAGATACTTTCTTCTCCCGGTACAGAGCATAAAACAAGTACGCATTGCTTATCACCAACAGCAGGATTGCACACAACAAATAAATCACCTTCGGATCCCAGCCATCACCTAAAACAACCCTTTCACCAACTGGGATCTTAAACTCCTTTATCTCTATGGGCAGAGTAGTCGAGGTCACATTCCTGTATCTATTAAGCCAAAAGAATCCCAGGCACCGGTCATAGAGAAGCTGAATCTTATACTTAAACCATAAATACAATTTATACATCAAGTATCTACTTAAGTGATCGAAAATCAATCCCAGGAGGTACTTGTAGACCAGTACCGAACAAATTGAAAAGACCAACGCTCTAAAAGCCAAAACACTTTCATCCTTGCAACTCCGACCTGAGCAGACAATAATCAAGCAACTTTTGCTCTGCTCTGGACAGCAACTATCCACAAGCCGCGCGTTGGGCCGCCAATTAAAAAAATGTGGTGGGGTGAGAAAGTTCCCTCCCCACACACAGGGAAAGAAACCACAGCTAGCTCAGTCGGAAAAGCAGATGAAAGCTATATTTACAGGCATAAATGGAATGCAATGAATATATACACAAATATACAATATTTACAATATATACAGGAAAATATAACAATGAACACAATGCAGAAACCTTTTCCCTCCAGCGGCCAGGGGGGTCCCTGAACCCCCCTCTCCCTCCCCACCTCCCCTTTTTCCCAAAAAGGGTTAGAGAGAGAGAGAAAGGCAATTAAGGAAGAAAAATTCTGTTAGCTAAGAAGCACATGCAAAAATTAGTGTTCTTATCTGGTTAGCTGTTAACTCAAGGCCGTTCCTGCTTCAGAAAGAGAGAAAGAAGCACAGACTGCACCCAGCCTGAACCCAGACCAGACACAGACTGAACTAACAGAACCCAAACTCCAAACTGCACCCCACAAGCACCAATGAAATTAGTTTAGACTATCTTGTTTTTGTTCAAATATCAAAAACATTCAGCCAGAGTGTTCAGCAACTGTCTCTTTCTTAAAGGCATAGCATCAACCGGTCACATTTCCATATTAATAAAAGGTTATTAATATTTTTATTACTATTTGCCATATAATTTATAAATTGGGGAAGTATATTCCTCAACACTTGGGACTAGTCAGTACGAAATTGTATCATGACCTCATTTTTAATAAACTTCAATATTGTGTTTAAAGACCTCTTTAATGAGTACTCACAGCTAAAGACAAGAAAGATGATTGATGTGCCAAGTCTGTGATGAAGTATGGATGCTGATTCTTAGTTTTCATACTCCTGTGTTCATATACACATGGCTAATTGTATTCCGGAAAGTTAAAGCTTTTTCCTGAACAGGTACTTGGAAGTAAAAAATTCTACCTGTGATGAGGAAGAGGACATATGTGAATTACAATGGCCTGGACAGATGGTAAATAAGATTTAATAGAAAATTTTATGGGCTCACAGGATGTTAGGGATTGGAAGGGACCTGCAAAGATCATCGAGTCAAATTCCACTGCCAGAGCAGGACCATAGAACCTAGCACAGGTCACACAGGAATGCATCCAGATGGGGCTTGAAAGTCTCCAGAGAAGGAGACTCCACAAGATCTCTGGGGAGCTTGCTCCAGTGCTCTGTGGCCCCTCACAGTGAAGAAGTTCCTCCTCATGTTGAGGTGGAACCTCCTGTGCTGTAGTTCTATCCACTGCCCTTGTCTTATCCCAGGGTGCAGTTGAGAAGAGCCTGTCCCCTCCCTGATGATTAGCTCTCTCTCTGTCTTTAACCTGAACTAGTAGGTGGTTTAAGGAGCCAACTAGTACCAGAATGAATGAAAACTGTTCTGGACTCTGAGCAGACAAAATACACAGTTCTTGGTCCTTTTCCCCCCTGCTCTCCAAGGCACCCATTTCTCCCTCTATTTAATTATATGAAATGACAGATGCACCTGGAAAAGATCAGGGTCACTGAAAGGTAGAGAGGCAGAGAATATGAAGGACAATGACGTAAAATATCATTTGTAATTGCTACATTTTCCTTTGGTCAGCCTTGGTCTCTTCCCTAGAAAATGGCTTCAACCACACCAGGTTTTCTTTTGTATTGCAAGTTGTTCTAGATTCCCAGGAGTACTGGCCTTCCCTCCCACTTTTGAAAGGTATTCATCATGAGCAGAATATGATAATTTGGAAAACAGGGTGTGAATTCCCAAGGATCATCCAGTTCCAACCCTCTGCCATGGGCAGGATCACCTCACACTACATCAGGTTACTCAGAGCCACATCCAGCCTGGCCTTAAAAACCTCCAGGGATGAGGCTTCCACCACCTCCCTGGGTAATCTGTTCCAGTGTCTCACCACCCTCATGGGGAAGAACGTCTTCCTAACATCCAATATGATTCTACCCATTTCTATTTTGTTTCCATTCCCCCTAGTACTATGATTACCTGACACCAAAAAAAATCCCTCCCCAGCTTTCCCTGGAAGAGTTAGAAGAGGTGAGCAGAGCTAGTGTCCTGGCTCCTTCAGGACTCCTGTGTGACTCCAGTGACTGACAGATTTTCAACAAAATTAATTAAAGTAAATGACATTTCAATTCACCTGCAAAATTAGCCAAAAGATACTTACCTGAGACAGTCCCTACAGAACCTTGACTTAATGCAGAAATTGAATGTGCTGCATCAAATGAGCTATTAGAGAAGACTGTCAACTCTGAATCTAACCTAAAAGCAATCCTATGTGTCCTTTCCATTCCTGGAAGAGTGAACTGCATTCAACTGTTTGCTCTGCTTGGATCTGGAAGCTTACTCTCTGCAAATGCTGGGCAAATTTCTTGACTGCCTCTCCTTTTCCACCACAAGCCCACTTCCCTAATGTGATACTTTGAATACCAAGAGGACCTCATGTAAATTCTTTTGAAATTCAATCAAAGAAAATAAACTGCAGACATCTGCTCTGTGCTCTGGTACTCTCTTGGTGTTTTCCCCTGGTCTGCTTCAAAATGCTTACATAGCTTGAATAAATGCCAGCCCAACAATTCAACAGCTGATTGGCTAAACAACCATAGGAACAATGTCAGTGAGAAGGCAAATGGGAAGGTGAAGGTATTACAGGGTATGGATTAGCTGGCTACTGTTCCTCAGTCAAAAATTGCTGATTAGAGATTTCCTTTAAAATCTGATTAGAAAGGAACATTGTTTTCATTCACTTAAGTAGGGGGTGGTCACCTTTTATGCTTCAAAATACACAAGACAGCATTTCTAAGAGTGTGAATCTCGTGGGTATGAAAAAAAAAGAAGAAAAAAGAAAAACAGAGGTTTGGAAAAATAAAACTTAGACTGCTGGGGACAAAGTAGCTGGAGAGCAGGCAGGCAGAAAGGGACCTGGGGGTACTGGTCGACAGCTGCCTGAACATGAGCCAGCACTGTGCCCAGGTGGCCAAGAAGGTAAATGGCATCCTGGCCTGTGTCAGGAATAGTGTGGCCAGCAGGAGCAGGGTAGTCATTCTGCCCTGTACTCAGCACTGGTTAGGCCACACCTTGAGTCCTGTGTCCAGTTCTGGGCTCATCAATTTAAGAAGGACATTGAGATACTTGAATGTGTCCAGAGAAGGGCAACAAAGCTGGGCAGGGGTCTGGAGCACAGCCCTGTGAGGAGAGGCTGAGGGAGCTGAGGGTGTTTAGCCTGGAGAAGAGGAGGCTCAGGGGAGACCTTATTGTTCTCTACAACTACCTGAAAGGAGGTTGTAGCTAGGTGGAGTTTGGTCTCTTCTCCCAGGCAACCAGCACCAGAACAAGAGGACACAGTCTCAAGATGTGCCACGGAAAGTTTAGTCTCTAGGTGAGGAGAAAGTTCTTCCCAGAAAGAGAGATTGGCCATTGGAATAGGCTGCCCAGGGAGGTGGTGAAGTCACCGTCCCTGGAGGTGTTCAAAAAAGGATTGGATGTGGCACTTGGAGCCATGGTTTAGTTGTCCTGAGGTGTTAGGTATTAGGTAATAGGTTGGACTTGATAATCTCTGAGGTCTTTTCCAACCTGGTTGATTCTGTGATTCCATGATTTAAGTAGTGAACACATTCTCCTTACTTTCCCTCAGTCCTGAAAATCCTGATTATAATAGTAGGTCAAATTCCTCCCTAGTGAAGCTTTATTGGGCTTGACAGACTTTACACTAAAGAGATTTGTGGCATGGTATTAAATATCCACCTTTTATCCCCAAAGGCAGAACCTCAATGCTAAAAGGCAGTGTGATAGAAATGATCCATAGCTCTTTTTTTACACTGTAAGGAGAACACCAGAAGACCCCTCCAAAGCTGGAGCAGGCAGTGGCTATATGTGTCATGGTTTGAGGAGGGTGCCTTGTGAAAGAAAAACATAGAGCTGAGTCCTCCAGGAGGACCAGAAAGGTCCAGGGGATGGACCAGGAAACTTTAACTTTGTTATTCAGTGCCATGAATCCTGTATCTCTATACATTTAGCTGCAAAGTGATTGTCTTTCTCTTTCCTCCCTTTCTCCTCCCTGGATGCAGTGAGCTACCTTATCTGGTGTGGGGGGAGGATGGGTGCAGTCTTATCTGCGGCCTTCAGGGCCTGACTAATTTTTACTGCACAATCTTGGCCTGTTTAGGTCTTATGCTAGGGTCTAAGGGAAGGCAGTTTCAGACCTGGCCAGCCCGAATCCAGCCTAGCATGGCGGGGGAAGAGTGAGCCCTGGGGTGTATGGTAAACCCAAGTGGGGAGGAAAGAGCACTGGGATTTGCTGTTTTCCTGGTTGGGGGAAGGTTTTTTTTGGGAGTTTTCATGTATCCTATATATGTATTAGGTGTTAAGGATTCATGTGTCGTATTTTGCTGTCTATTTCTGAATGT
>JAAWVA010000039.1:0-26318 GCA_015227895.2 Colaptes auratus | reverse complement strand
GGTTCCTTCATCCTCTATAGAGGCTCTATAAAGTCTCTAGAGAGGCTATAGAGAAGCTCCATGGGGTTGTACAGAGGCTTCATAGGGGTCTATAGATGCTCTATAGAGGCTCCATAGGTGTGGTGGGGTGAGAAAGTTCCCTCCCCACACACAGGGAAAGAAACCACAGCTAGCTCAGTCGGAAAAGCAGATGAAGCTATATTTACAGGCTAAATGGAAGGAATGCAATGAATAATACACAAATATACAATATTCATAGATACAGAGATACACAGCAATGAACACAATGCAGAAAAACCTTTTCCCTCCAGCCGGCCAGGGGGGTTCCCTGAACCCCCCTCTCTCCCTCCCCACCTCCCCTTTTTTCCCAAAAGGGTTAGAGAGAGAGAGAAAGGCAATTAGGGAAGAAAATTCGTTAGCTAAAAGCACAGCAAATTAGTTTTCTATCTGGTTAGCTGTTAACTCAAGGCCGTTCTGCTTCAGAAAGGAGAAAGCCGTCAGCCCACAGGACAGAGAAGCACAGACTGCACCCAGCCTGACCAGACCAGACCAGACTGAACAACAGAACCCAAACTCCAACTGCACCCCACAAGCCACCAATGA
Source organism: Colaptes auratus (assembly GCA_015227895.2). Taxonomy (NCBI): domain Eukaryota; kingdom Metazoa; phylum Chordata; class Aves; order Piciformes; family Picidae; genus Colaptes; species Colaptes auratus. The sequence continues at coordinate 25,715 of JAAWVA010000039.1, read as the reverse complement.
ATTAGTTTAGAATATCTTGTTTTTTGGTCAAATATCAAAAACATTCAGCTAGAGTGTTCAGCAACTGTCTCTTTCTTAAAGACACAAGCCTCAACCGGTCACAATAGGGCTCTATACAGACTCTATAGAGGCTCCTCAGGGCACTATAGAGGCTCCACAGGGCTACTTAGGGTTCTATAGAAGCTCCATAGGGCTCCATAGTGCTCTAGAGAGGCTCCTTACGGCTCTAGAGAGGCTCTAAAGTAGCTCCATACGGATGTATAGAGGTTCTGTAGGGCTCTTTAAGGCACAGTAGAGGCTCCATATGGCTACATAAGGCTCCAGAGTGGCTCCTTAGAGCTCTATAGCAGGTCCATGGGGCTTTTTAGAGGCTCACAGTTCTCCGCATGGGTCTATTGAGGCTCACTAGGGCTAGGCTCGGTTGGACTAGGCTAGGCTAGGTGGGGTAGGCTAGGCTGGGCTAGGGTGGGGTAGGAAGGATTGGGTTGGGTGGGGTAGGTTCTACATAGACATCTATAGAGGATCACAGGACTACAGGGGTCTCCACAGAGGCTCCAGAAGGCTCTAGAGAGGCTCCATAGGTCACTATAGAGGCTGAGTTAGGCTCTATAGAGGCCCTAAAGAGGCTCGATAGGGATGTGCAGACACTCCATGGGGCTACACAGAAGTTCTATAAGGGCTGCATTGGCCTTTATAGGGGCTCCATAGGGCTCCCCCAGGCTCTATAGAGGCTCCCACTGGCACAATAGGGGCTCCATTCACCACTATAGTGTCTCCCAAGGTCTATGTAGAGGTTCCAAAGGGCCTCTTATAGAGGCAACCACGGTCTATACAGGGGCTCCATAGGCTTCTATAGAGGCTCCCATGTGCTCCATCGACGCTTGCTTTGGCTCAATATGGTATCCATAGACCACTATAGAGGCTCCCAAGGTCTATATAGAGGATGCCATGGTTTATATAGAGGCTCCCACAGGACTATAGAGTCTCCCTAAGGCTCTATAGAGGCTCCATAGACCTCTATAGCAGCTACCACAGGCTCTGCAGTCGCACCATAGGCCTCTGTAGAGGCTCCTACTGTCTATATAGAGGCTGCATAGGCCTATTTAGAGGCCCAAATGGTCAATATAGAGGTTTCTTAGGCCTCCATAGAGTCTCCCCCAGCATTCTACAGAGGCTCCTTAGGGCTCTACGAGGCAACCACGGTCTATATAGAGGCTCCAAGAGCCTCTGTAAAGTCTGAAAGGCCTTTATAAAAGCTACCGTTGTCTACATAGAGGCTCCAACAGTCAATATAGAGGCTCCATAGACCTCTATGGAGGCTCCAGTTGTCAATATTCAGGTTCTTTTGGCCTCCATAGAGACTCCCAAGGGCTCTACAAAGGGTTCATAGGCCTCTACAGAGCCAACCATGGTCTATATAGGCTCTATAGGTTCCAACGGTCAGTATAGATGTTCCATAGGAGTCCATAGAGGATCCCCTGGGCACTTCAGAGGATACCTAGGCCTCCATGGAGTCTCCCACGGGCTCAATATGGGCTCCTTAGGCCACTATAGAGGCTCCCAAGGTCTGTATAGAGTAACTACCTGGGGACAGTCCTGCCCTCTCACCGCTGAGTGCTGCCCCCCTGTGGTTAATTGTCAGCACTGCAGCTCTCCACGGACGTATGCTGCCCCCTCACTGCTCACTGATGCCCCCCTGTGGATCCTTGTCAGCACTGCAGCTCTCTAGGGACTTGTGCTGCCTCCTCACAGCTGAGTGCTGCCACCCACTGGTTCCTTGTCAGCACTGCAGATCTCTGGGTTCGTGTGCTGCCCCTCAGTGCTCAGTGCTGTGGCCTTTGTCTACTCGTCAGCAATGCATCTCTCTAGGGATGTGTGCTGCCCCCTCACTGCTTAGTGCTGCCCCATGTGGATCCTTGTCAGCACTGCAGCTCTCTAGGGACGTGTGCTGCCCCCACACTGCTTAGTTCTGCCCCCAGCATGCAGGTACCTAGGGAAGTGTGCTGCCCCCTTACTGCTCACCACTGCCCCCCTGCAGTAACTTGTCAACACTGCAACTCTCTAGGGACGTGTGCTGCCGCCTCACCTACCACTGCTGCCCCCTCTGCTTCCTTGTCAGCACTGCAGCTCTCTAGGCCTGTGAAGCCCATATAGAGGCCTATGTAACCTCTATAAAAGCCATGGACCCCTTTATTATGGCCTATTGCCTCTATAGAGGCATACGGCGACCATATATAGACCGTTGGAGCCTCTGTATAGGCCAAAAGAGCCTCTATATAGCCTGCGATAGCCTCTACAGAGGCCTGTGGAGCCCCTATAGAGGCCCACATAGCCTCTATAAAAGCCAATGGACCTCCTATAGAGGCCGATGGAGCCTCTATAGAGGCCGATGGAGCCTCTATATAGACTGTGCTGGCCTCCATAGAGGCCGATTCTGTCTCTATGTTGACCATTGGAGCCTCTATAGAAACTGTGGTCGCTTCTGTAGTGGCTACCAGCCTCCATTTAGACCATTGTAGCCCCTGTAGAGGCCAATGGATCCTCTATAGAGGCCTATGGAGCCTTTATATAGACTATGGTATCCTCGATAGACCCTAAGGAGCCACAATGGAGCCTGTGGCAGCCTCTATATAGCCCTATGGAGCCTGTGGCAGCCTCTATATAGTCCTATGGAGCCTCTACTGTGCCCTAAAGAGCCCTACTGAAATTCTATAGATCCCTATGGAGACACTTCAGAGACGCTCTAGAGCTCTAAGGAGCCTCTCTAGAGCACTATGGAGCCCTATGGGGCCTCTATACAGATTCTAGAGAACCCTGTGAAGCCTCAGTACAGCCTTATGGAGCCTCCTTAGAGCCTCTTGTGGTGGGGTGAGAAAGTTCCCTCCCCACACACAAAGAAAGAAAATACAGCTAGCTCAGACGGAAAAGCAGATGAAAGCTATATTTACAGGCATCATGGAATGCAATGAATATATATACACAAATATACAATATTTACAATATATATACAGAAATACACACAGCAATGAACGTAATGCAGAAATACCTTTTCCTCCAGCGGCCGGGGGGGTTCCCTGAACCCCCCTCTCTCCCTCCCACCTCCCCTTTTTCCCAAAAAGGTTAGAGAGAGAGAGAAAGGCAAAGTAAGGGAAATAATTCTGTTAGCTCATGCGCATGCAAGAAATAATTTTCTTATCTGGTTAGCTTTGTTAACCAAGGTCACATCTGCTTCAGAAAGAGAGAAACCGTCCAGCCTAGAGGACAGAGAAGCACAGACTGCCCCCAGTCTGAACCCAGACCAGACTGAACTAACAGAACCCAAACTTAAAATTGCATTCTACAATCTACCAATGAAATTAGTTTAGACTATCTTGGTTTTGTTTAAATATCAAAAACATTCAGCCAGAGTGTTCAGCAACTGTCTCTTTCTTAAAGGCATAGCCTAAACCAGTCACAATCCACCTCTTCTAAACAATTTCATTGGCTGTTCGTACTGTCCATCCAATTTAAACAATATCTACAATTTGCAAGTGAAGTTCATAGTCCATTCCGGCTATCCTCAGGTGTAGATGATTCAGAAGTCCAAGAAACAAGAAAAATGGAAAACAGTTTGTCTCTTCGCAGACGAAGCAAAGAAAAGGGAACAGGGAAACAGGGACACAGGACTCTCAGTGACTCAGGGCATCATGGTCGTGCATTCGTGCACCGTGGATTCCTCAAGGATTCTTCCTATGGGCGCGAAGTAGCTGTACAACACTGTGAAATTAAACTCTTTCAGCTAAAGTTAGATTTCTTTGTGGAATACACTGAATTTCACCATTCTCTTGCATTACCCAGTAAGTGTGACCTGGACCTTCAGCTGAAACCACCCCTCGGACAGGTTTAGCCTCTCCTGAGGGAGAAAACACCCAAACAGTTTTACCTAACAGATTCTTTTCTCTAACAACAGGAACTCTATCACCTTCCACTTTCTGTAGCAGATCTGAGTGTGCAGGTCCAGCTCGGTTCACTGAACCTCTACTATTTACCAGCCAGGTTACTTGTGCTAAATGCTTTTCCCAGTTTTTCAAAGATCCGCCCCCCATGGCTTTAAGAGTGGTCTTCAGCAAACCGTTGTAGCGTTCAATCTCCCTTCAGCTGGTGCATAGTAGGGGATGTGGAATATCCACTCAATGCCGTGCTCTTTGGCCCAGCTCTTTACAAGGTTGTTTTTGAAATGAGTTCCGTTGTCTGACTCAATCCTCTCTGGAGTTCCGTGTCTCCACAGGATTTGTCTCTCCAGACCAAGAAGAATGGTGTTGCGTGCAGTTGCATGTGGAACTGGATAAGTTTCCAACCATCCAGTGTTTGCCTCTACCATAGTGAGCACATACTGCTTACCAGAATGAGAACGTGGTAGAGTGATGTAGTCAACATGCCAGGATTCACCATACTTGTACTTGGACCATCTGTCACCATACCGTAAGGGCTTAATTCTTTTTGCCTGCTTAATAGCAGCACAAATGTCACAGTCATGGATGACTTGTGTGATAGCATCCATGGAAATGTCTATGGATCTGTCACGAGCCCACTGGTAGGTTTGCATCTCTGCCTTGATGTCCTGACGAATCGTGAGCCCACCGAGCTAAGAATATCTCCCCTCGGTGTTTCCAGTCGAGATCAAGATCAGAGTCCATGTCTACTTTGAGAAACTCTTGCAGCTAGATCTGCCTGATGTTGTGTTGCTGTTCCTCAGTAGCTTTGCTCTTAGGGATGTGAGCATCAATGTGTCTCACCTTCACTGGAATTCTCTCGATTCGATCAGCAATGTCCTGCCACAGGTCAGCTGCCAAATAGGCTTCCTTTTCTCTGCCAACCATTCCTTCTCCAGTTCTTTAGCCAACCCCACAGAGCATTGGCTACCGTCCATGAGTCGGTGTAGAGATAAAGCTTTGGCCACCTCTCACGTTCAGCTACGTCGAGAGCTAGCTGGACAGCTTTTACCTCTGTGAACTGACTGGATTCTCCTTCTCCATCCTTTGCCTCTGCAACTCGGCGTGTTGGACTCCACACTGCAGACTTCCACTTCGCTTGTTCCCGACAAGACGACAGGAACCGTCTGTGAACAAGCATATTTCTTTTCATCATCAGAAGGTCATTGTAAGGAGGAGCTTCCTCAGCACGAGTTACTCTTCCTCTGGGAGGTTTAGTGCAGTTGGTACTTTCAGGCCAACTTGAGATCACCTCCACCAGACCAGGTCTTTCAAAGTTTCCCCCTTCGAGCTCTCTGTGTTATCAGAGCCATCCACTTAGACCAGGTAGAGTCTGTTGCATGATGTGGTGTGGAACCTTTGCCTTTGAACATCCAGTTTCAAAAACCGGTAATCTGGGAGCTAAGAGAAGTTGTGATTCAGTTCCAATTACTTCAGAAGCTGCTTTTACTCCTTCATAGGCAGCTAGAATTTCTTTCTCTGTTGGAGTATAATTAGCCTCTGAACCTCTGTAACCTCCAGCCCACAGGACAGAGAAGCACAGACTGCACCCAGTCTGAACCCAGACCAGACTGAACTAACAGAACCCAAACTTAAAATTGCATTTTACAATCTACCAATGAAATTAGTTTAGACTATCTTGTTTTTGTTTAAATATGAAAAACATTCAGCCAGAGTGTTCAGCAACTGTCTCTTTCTTAAAGGCATTACCTAAACCGGTCACACCTCTCTAGAGCCTTTATAGAGCCTCTCTAGAGGCCTAAGGAGCCTCTTTAAAGCCTCAATAGAGCCCTAAGGAACCACTATAGAGCCCTACAGAGCCTCTAGAGAGCCTCTGTAGTGCCCTTCAGAGACTCAATGGAGCCTCTGTATAACCCTATGGAGTACTAGGGAGCCTCTATAGAGCCACTATAGAGCCCTAATGAGGCTCTCCAGAGTCCTCTGTATTCTCTATAATGCCCCATGGATCCCAAGGGAGCCTCTATAGAGCCCTAAGGATCCTCTATATAGCCCAGTGTAGCCCTATGGAGCCCCTACAGAGCCTCTAGAGAGCCACTATCGAGCCCTAAGGAGCCACTCTACAACCCTAAGTACCCCTATGGAGCCTCTTCTGTGCCCTAAAGAGCCCTACAGAACCTCTATAGATTCCTATATACCTCACTTGAGGCTGATGGAGCCTCTATATAGACTGTGGTTGCCTTTGTAGAGGCCTATATAGCCTTTTTAGAACCCTTGGGAGTCTGTATGGAGGCATAAGGAACCTCATTATTGACCATTGGAACCTCTATGGAGACCAATACAGCCACTCTATAGACAATGGGAGCCCCTCCAGAGGCTTATGGAGCCTCTACAGAAGCCTATGGCACCTCTGTAGAGCCCATGGGAGCCTCTATAGAGGTCTATTGAGCCCCCTCACTGCTCAGTGCTGCCCCCCTGTAGTTGCTTCAGCTCTGCAGTTCACTTGTGACATGTGCTGCCCTATAACTGCTGCCCCCCTTTGGTTACTTGTCATCATGCAGCTCTCTAGGGACATGTGCTGCCCCCTCACTGCTCAGTGCTGACCCCTTTTGGTTTCTTGTCAGCACTGCAGCTCTCTGGGGATATGTGCTGCCCACTCACTGCTGTGTGCTGCCACCCTCTGGTTACTTGTCAGCAATGCAGCTCACTAGGAACGTGTGCTGACCCCCCCACTGCTCACTGCTGCCCCCACACTGCTCAGTGATGACCCCTGTGGTTCCTTGTCAGCATGCACCTATGTAGGGATGTGTGCTGCACCCCACTGCTCAGTGCTGCCCACCTGTGTTTACCTGTCAGCATGAAGCTGCAATAACCAGTGAGGGGGTAGTGCACCTCCATAGAGAGTGCCAGTGTTGAAAAGTAACCACAGGGGGGCAGCAGTGAGGGGGCAGCACACGTCCCTATAGAGCTGGAGAGTTGACAAGGAAATATAGGGGGCAGCATTGAGCAGTGTGTGGAAGCACACGTCCCTAGAGAGCTGCAGAGCTGACAAATAACCACAGGGGGCAGCATTGAGCGGGGGAGTGGGGGGAGCAGCACACATCCCTAGAGAGCTGCAATGGTCACAAGGAACCACAGGGGCCAGTACTGAGCAGCGGGGGGCAGCACACATCCCAAGAGAGCAGCACTGCTGTCAAGGAAGCACACGGGTCGCACTGAGCAGTGACAGAGAAGCACATGTCCCTAGACAGCTGCAGTGTTGACATGAAACCACAGGGGGGCAGCACTGAGCAGTGAGGGGGCAGCACACATTCCTAGAGAGCTGCAGTGATGACAAGCAACCAAAGGGGGCAGCACTGAGCCGTGAAGGGGCAGTAATAAGCAGTGAGGGGGTAGCACACCTCCCTAGATTGCTGCAGTGCTGACAAGGAACCACAGAGGTGCCGCACTGAGCAGTGAGGGGGCAGCACACCGCCCGAGAGAGCTGCAGTGCTGAGAAATAACCACAGGGGGGGAGCACTGTGCAGTGGGGGGGCAGCACACATCCCTAGAGCGCTGCAGTGTTTACAAGTAACCACAGGGGGGCAGCATTGAGCAGTGGGGGGGCAGCACACATCCCAAGAGAGCTGAAGTGTGGACAAGTAAACACAGGCAGGCAGCACTTAGAAGTGGGGAGCAACACATGTGCCTAGAGAGCTGCAGTGTTGATAAGGAACCACAGGGGGGCAGCACTCAGCAGTGAGGGGGCAGCACTGAGCAGTGGGGGGGGCACCACAATTCCCTGGAGACCTGCAGAGCTGTCAACAAACCTCAGAGTCTCCATAGGCCTATACAGAGGCTCCCAAGGTCTATATAGAGGCTCCCATGGTTTATATAGAGGCTCCTTAGGACACTACCATGGCTCCCTTGGGTTTATACAGTCTCCATAAGGCTCTATAGAGGCTCCATAGTCCTCTATAGAGGCTCCCACGGACTCTACAGAAGCGCCATAGGCCTCTACAGAGGCAAGCACCATGTATATAGTGGCTCCATCAGCCTCTATAGAGTCTGCATTGGCCTCTATAGAGGCTACCATGGTGTGGTGGGTTAACGCCCTTTTCTGAAAACAAAAAAAAAAAGCAGGGTGGAGGGCTTGCAGGTACTTTTCACTCCCTGCAGGCCGTTTCTCCCCTGCCCAGCTAGGGTATAAAAAGCAGGACATCATAGCTGTTGTCCCCTTTTTTTCTGGCTCCTGCCTCTGCTGGATGAGAGCCACTGTCGCTGCCATCCTGTTCCTCTGCCACATGGTCGGACCTGATCCTTCTCCCTGCTGCCTCCACGCTTCCTCAGAGAAAGACTGGTTTTGTATTATTCTCTTGTTTTTGTCCCCCTCCTATCCATCCTTGTTCCTTGCTCTTGTGAACCTTTTCCTGTTATTATTATATATATATATATACATTGTTTAAAGACAACTCTTTACCTCTCTACTTCCAAGCCTACTCCAAATTATTGTTTGGTGGATTTGCTCCTTCCTTTTCTCCCCTGTCTGTTGGGAGGGAGGAGGGGGGGGCAGTGGGGGAGAGATTCTCAGTCTTGCCCCCACCTGAGCTCTTAACTTCCAGTTAAGGCTCAAACCACCACACATGGTCTACACAGTGGATCCAGCGGTCAAAATAAAGGCTCCACATACCAATATAGAGGCTCCCATGGGCTCTACAGAGGCGCCATAGGCATCTACAGAGACAAGCACGGAGCCTATAGAGGCTAATGGAGCCTCTATAGAGAGGCTGCATAGGCCTCTCCATAGGCTACCATGGTCTACATACAGTCTCCAACGGTCAATATAGAGGACACATAGACCTCTGTAGATGCTGCAACGGTCAAAATAGAGGCTCCATAAGCCTCCATAGAGGCATCCACTGGCTCCTCAGAGGCTCCATAGGAATCTATCGAGGCTCCCACAGCCTCTACAGCGGTGCCATAAGCTTCTTAAGAGGCTCACAGAAACACACAGTATGCAAGTCCTCTGAACTGCATGTATCTCAGCACAGGAAAGAGGTAAGACAGCATTCAAAATGGTCATTTTGACTCCCACCAGAAGGAAGATCAAATGGATCAAGCAATTTGGTGCTAGGCTTTTCCCTTTAGGTTTTACCCCAACGATGTTTTGGTTAGAATCCAAGTGTCACAGAAACGTGCTCTCTGCAATAAAATGAGCTGCATGTATCTCAGCACAGGAATGAGGCAGGCCAGAATTCAAAGGGTCATTTTGACTCCCTCCACAAGGGAGATCACAGAATCACCGAATCACAGAATCACCAAGGCTGGAAAAGACCTCAAAGATCATCAAGTCCAACCCATCACCACAGACCTCATGACTAAACCATGGCACCAAGTGCCACATCCAATCCCCTCTTGAACATCTCCAGGGATGGTGACTCCACCACCTGCCTGGGCAGCCCATTTCAATGGCAAATGACTCTCTCTGTGAAGAACTTCCTCCTCACCTCGAGCCTAAACTTCCCCTGTTGCAGCTTGAGACTGTGTCCTCTTGTTCTGCCACAGGTTGCCTGGGAGAAGACTAACCCCCACCTGGCTAAAACCACCCTTCATGTAGTTATAGATGGCAATAAGGTCTCCCGTGAGCCTCCTCTTCACCAGGCTAAACAATCCCAGCTCCCTCAGCCTCTCATGATAGTGCTTGTGCTCAAAGCTTCTCCCCAGCCTCGTTTCATAGTTTCATAGTTTCAGTCAGGGTTGGAAGGGACCACAAGGATCATCCAGCTCCAACCCCCCTGCCATGGGCAGGGACACTCCACACTAGATCAGGCTGGCCAGAGCCTCATCCAGCCTGGGCTTAAACACCTCAAGGGACGGGGCCTCAACCACCTCCCTCAACAACCCATTCCAGGGCCTCACCACTCTCATGGTGAAGAACTTCCTCCTCACATCCAGCCTGAATCTCCCCACCTCCAGCTTTATTCCATTCCCCCTAGTCCTATCACAACCTGATAGCCTGAAAAGTCCCTCCCCAGCCCACTTGTAGGCCCCCTTCAGACACTGGAAGGCCACAATGAGGTCATCTATGAGCCTTCTCCTCTCCAAAGTGAACAGCCCCAACTACTCCAGTCTGTCCTCACAGGAGAGGTGCTCCATATGGATCATATGGATCCAGCAATTTGATGCTAGGCTTTTCCCTTTAGGTTTTACGCCAACAATGTTGTGGTTAGAATCGAAGTGGCACAGAAACGTGCAGTATGCATGCACTCAACTGCTTGTATCTCAGCTCAGGAAAGAGGTAGGCCAGAAATGAAATGGTCATTTTGACTCCCTCAAGAAGGGAGATCAAATGGATCAAGCAAGTTGGTGCTAGGCTTTTCCCCTTAGGTTTTACCCCAATAATTTCTTGATTAGAATCAAAGTGTCACAGTAAACGCGAAGTATGCATGCACATTTAAGCAGAGGAAAGAGGTAGGCCAGAATTCAAAGAGTCATTTTGACTCCCTCCAGAAGGGCGATCAAATGGATGAAGCAAATTGGTGCTTGGCTTCTCCCATTAGGTTTTTACCCCAAAAATGTTTTGGTTAGAACCAAAGTGTCACAGAAACGTGCCCTATTCAAATCCTCTGAACTGCATGTATCTCAGCACACAAATGAGGTAGGCCAGAAGTCAAATGGTCATTTTGTCTCCCTCCAGAAGGAGCCATCCAATCTAAATCAATATCCACAATTTGCAAGTAAAGTTCATAGTCCATTCCGGCTATCCTCAGATGTAGATGATTCAGAAGTCCAAGAAATATCAGGAAAAATGGAAAACCGGTCACAAGAATCGAAGTGTCACAGAAACGTGCACTATGCAATACAATTAGCTTCATATGTCTCAGCACAGGAAAGAGGAAGGCCAGAATTCAAAGGGTCATTTTGACTCCCTCCAGAAGGGAGATCAAATGGATCAAGCAATTTGGTAATAGGCTTTTCCCTTTAGGTTTTAACCCTGCAATGTTTTGGTTAGAATAGCAGTGTCACAGAAATGTGCACTCTGCATAACACTTAAGTGCATGTATCTCAGCAGAAGAAAGAGGTAGGTCAGAATTGAAATGGTCATTTTGACTCCCTCCAGAAGGGAGATCAAATGTATAAAACAATTTGGTGCTAGGCTTTTCCCTTTAGGTTTTAGCCCAACAATGTTCTGGTTAGAATCCAAGTGTCACAGAATGGTGCACTCTGCAATACAATGAACTGCTTGTACCTCTCGCACAAGAAAGAGGTAGGCCAGATTTTAAATGGTCATTTTGAGTGCCTCCTGAAGGGAGATCAAATGGATCAAGCAATTTGGTGCTAGGCTTTTCCCTTTAGATTTTAGCCCAACAATGTTTTGGTTAGAATCGAAGTGTCACAGAAACACGTGGCATGCATGCACTCTGAACTTCATGTATCTCAGCACAGGAAAGAGATAGGTATGGTGAAGGCACATTCTGCCCACATACTAGATCTGAGCCCAGCATGTGGACAGGTTTCCCCTCCTTCAGGAGGAAGACAAAAGCCAAGGCATTAGCCAGGCCAGCATGCACACAGCGCATGCAGTGCTTGTGCAATTACCAAGTATGGGCATAATTCCAGCTTCACACTTTCTATAGGTTGAAGCCAGTTGTCTATGAGAGTGCCCATTGGTCAAACCCAGCCTCGAGGAATCTATAAGTATTACCCCTGTTGGTAAACCAGTTGCCCCCTCTTTCACTTTGTTTCTGTGCTTGCTTGACAGAGCAGTTCTTGAGCCACAGCCTCTCCCATTGAGCATGTTGTTTTTAGCTTCAATCATACATGCACACATACTGAAGCCTCTGCATCGTGAGAAGCATTCTGATCGTGAGAATCACCCCAGAGGGAGGACCTTCGCTGAGCCCGAGAAGCCAGCGTCGCCACAGCCAGTCGTACCGACTGGGAGAGCTCACCATGCTACCGGAGGACTGGACCAGCCCCCGAGGGTAAGATCTGCCCAGCTGTCGAGGAGAAGGGACTTGATAGAGACTAAGTCCGCATATACCTAGCCCCGCCATAGCGGGAGAGGAGCCACCACGTGTGCCGCTCCGAGCCCTGTAACCGCAGGGAAGACTAAAGTATTGTTCGTGCCTATACTGCACTGAACCTGGGACCATTCCGAGCATCCTACTGTTCCTTTAAGGCCAGTAACCGGCAACCGTCACCCCGCCCTGCCGTGCGAGCCAACTCCCAGGGCCGACCCCACGAGCCGAACCCAACCAGGACCTATCCCTATTGTCTGGAGGGAATCGACCGAGTCCTGAAGGGAACCTGCTTCCGAGCTAAGCCCAGGTTCCAGCATTCCCTCTCCACTGCTGCAGAGAGAAGAGACAGTACCCAACACCACCGTCCAACTCGACTAGGAACCGGTCCAGCAGCAGTAGTCGGCCGGACCCCCACCTTGCTACAAACAACAGCTACAGATTATCTTCCAAGTGTTTTCCATCCACTAGCACTCAGTTCATAGTATCTGCGTGTAGCAGAGTAATCGCTGACGCACAGAAAGATTGTAATATAGCTGTATATAGACAGAAGCCACCCGCATCCCGCGGAGTGGCCAAGCAGCCGAACTGCACCCTTCATTATATAAAATCTAGAAATAGTCTGTAGATAGTTTAATTGAATTTTAATCATAACACTAAGCCAGTTATGGAAGGTATTTCACGAACATGCACTAGAACATGTTTATAAGCTGTTGATTCATCAGTTATTAATAATTTGATAATTAATAAAACTTATATTTTCCTAATTAGTATTTCATATTCATCACACCTCTTCACAACAATAGGCCAGAATTCAAATGGTCATTTTGACATCCTCTAGAAGGGAGATCAAATGGATCAAGCAATTTGGCGCTAGGCTTTTCCCTTTAGGTTTTCCCCCAACTATGTTTTGGTTAGAATAGAAGTGTCACGGAAACGTGCACTCTGCAAAACAGTGAACTACATGTATCTCACCACAGGAAAGTGGTAGGCCAGAATTCAAATGGTCATTTTGAGTCCCAAGAGAAGGGAGATCAAATGGATCAAGCAATTTGATGCTAGGCTTTTTCCTTTCGGTTTTACCCCAACAATGTTTTGGTTATAATCTATGTGTCACCGAAACGTGCATTCTGCATAACACTGAACTGGATGTATCTCAGCACAGGAAACAGGTAGGCCAGAATCCCTGCTAAACAATTTAATAGGCTGTTCGTAGTGTCCATCCAATCTAAAACAATATCTACCAATTCCAAGTAAAATTCATAGTCCATTCTGGCTATCCTCAGATGTAGATGATTCAGAAGTCCAAGAAAATCAGGATACAAGAAAAATGGAAAAAAATTTGTCTCTTCGCAGACGAAGCGAAGAAAAGGGAAACAGGGAAACAGGGACTCTCAGTTGACTCAGGGCTCTCAGGGTTCCCAGGGTTCGTGCACCGTATATTCCTCAGGGATTCTTCCTTTGGGAGCGATGTAGCTGTACAACATTCTGAAATTAAACTCTTTCAGCTAAAGTTAAATGTCTTGGTGGAATACACTGAATTTCACCATTCTCTTGTATTACCCAATAAGTGTGACCCGGACCTTCAGCTGAAACCACCCCTGAGACAGGTTTAGCCTCTCCTGAGACTTGTACTTGGACCATCTGTCACCATACCATAAGGGTTTAATTCGCTTTGCTTGCTTAATAGCAGCACAAATGTCACAGTCATGGATGACTTGTGTGATAGCATCCATGGAAATGTCTATGGATCTGTCACGTGCCCACTGGTAGGTTGCATCTCTGCCTTGATGTCCTGACGAATCGTGAGCCCACCGAGCTAAGAATATCTCACCTCGGTGTTTCCAGTCGAGATCAAGATCAGAGTCCATGTCTACTTGAGAAACTCTTACAGCTAAATCTGCCTGATGGTTGTGTTGCTGTTCCTCAGTAGCTTTGCTCTTAGGAATGTGAGCGTCAATGTTTCTCACCTTCACTGGAATTCTCTCGATTCGATCAGCAATGTCCTGCCACAGGTCAGCTGCCCAAATGGGCTTTCCTTTGCTCTGCTAACCATTCTTTTTCCAGTCCTTTAGCCAACCCCACAGAGTATTGGTAACCATCCATGAGTCGGTGTAGAGATAAAGCTTTGGCCATCTCTCACGTTCAGCTACGTCGAGAGCTATCTGGACAGCTTTTATCTCTGCAAATTGACTGGATTCTCCTTCTCCATCCTTTACTTCTGCAACTCGGTGTGTTGGACTCCACACTGCAGACTTCCACCTTCGCTTGTTCCCGACCAGCCGACAGGAACCGTCTGTGAACAAAGCATATTTCTTTTCATCATCAGAAAGGTCATTGTAAGGAGGAGCTTCCTCAGCACGAGTTACTCTCTCCTCTGGAGGTTTGGTACAGTTGGTACCTTCAGGCCAACTTGAGATCACCTCCACCAGACCAGGTCTTTAAGATTTCCCATTCGAGCTCTCTGTGTTATCAGAGCCATCCACTTAGACCATGTGGAGTCCGTTGCATGATGTGGTTTGGAACCTTTGTCATTGAACATCCAATTCAAAACTGGTAATCTGGGAGCTAGTACAAGTTGTGATTCAGTTCCAATTACTTCCGAAGCTGCTTTTACTCCTTCATAGGCAGCTGGAATCTCTTTCTCTGTTGGAGTATAATTAGCCTCTGAACCTCTGTAACCTCAACTCCAGAAACCAAGAGGTCGTCCACGTGTCTCACCTGGAGCTCTTTGCCACTAAGCACCAGGTTGGACCATTGTCACTTGCAGCCGTGTACAAAATGTTCTTAATGTCTGGACCATCTCGGACAGGTCCCAGACCCATTGCTTGAACTACCTCTTGTTTTATCTGGTCAAAGGCTGCTTGTTGTTCAGGTCCCCAGTGGAAACTGTTTCTCTTTCGAGTCACATCATCCAGAGGTTTCACAATCTGACTCTATCCAGGAATGTGCCATCTCCAAAATCCCACTATCCCCAAGAAACGGAGCATTTCTTGCTTGTTCATGGGATTTGCCATGGTAGAGATTATATTGACCACATCCACTGGAATGTGTCAGGGTCCAACCAGCCTCCGCACTCCCAGAACCTGAATGTCGCTGGTAGGTCCTTTTACCTTGTCTCACTTGATGGCGAAACCTGCATTCAGAAGAATGTCAATGATTTTGTTACCTTTCTTGAAGACCGGATGTGTTCTGGAGCACCACCTTTCTCCAGAGCATCGTGGATCACTGCATAACAGATGCTTGAGCTGTGGATCCAGCCCATTGGCAATCGGTTGAAAGTATACTGGATTCCTCTCCATGTGAAAGCACACTGAGGCCTGCATTCCTCTGCTATGGGAATAGAGAAGAAGGCATTAGTAATGTCCATGGTAGCATACCATTTGGCCTCTTTGGATTCCAGCTCATATTGGAGTTCCATCGTGTCTGGTGCTGCTGCACTCATAGGTGGAGTTACTTCATTCAGGGCTCGGTAGTCGACTGTCAGATGCCAGTCTCCATTCTGCTTTCGCACAGGCCACACTGGACTGTTGAAAGGGGAATGAGTTATGCTGATGACTTCCTGACTCTCCAACTGACGAATCAGATTCTGAATGGGCAACAAAGAGTCACGGTTGGTTCTGTATTGTCTGTGGTGCACAATCCGAGAAGCAACCAGCAAATTTAATGTCCTGTATCTTGTGTTGTCCCACAACTGCAGATTCATCAGAAAGATCAGGTCTAACAGACAGCTTCAATTTTTGTCCATCAGCTTCTACAGATGCTACTCCAAAAGATCATTTCTAACCTCTAGGGTCTTTGAAATGCCCTTCTCTCAGAAAATCAATTCCCAGAATACAAGGTGCGTCAGGTCCGGTCACAACTGTATGCTTCTTCCACTGTTTACCTGTTAAACTTATATCAACCTCCACCTTAGTTAACTCTTGAGATCCACCAGTGACTCCCAGAATAGTTATCGCCTCTGATCCTTGATAATTTGATGGCATTATGGTGCACTGAGCCCCTGTGTCAACCAAGGCCCTGTACTTCTGAAATTGTGAAGTGCCAGGCCATGGATGTACACATCCCTATAGATTCTGTTATCTCTGTTACCCTCTCCTCCCCCTGGCGGGAGGCAGGGCACCCCTAGTTATGGGGAATATGCCCACATGTGCAATGAGCACAGTGTGCAGTGTTAGAACTGGAGCCACTGTTGGAGCTACTAGAGTTGTCCTGGGAAACTGTAGAAGTAATAGCTACCCTTCTGGTATTGCCACCTCGGGTTCTGCCACTTTGCAGTTCCCTCAGTCTCCTGAAAAGATTAGCAGTTGGTTGACCATCCCATCTGTTCATGTTCTCACCAAACTGATCACGCAGAGTTATCCAAATACTTCCACGTGACTTCCTTGGTGGTCTGTTTTGGTTGGATCTGTTTTGGAATGACCTGGTTTGGAATGACCTTCTTGGAGGACGTCTATTCCTCACAGGGGAAACCTGTATCCATCTGGAGGAAGAATTGGAATTATCTCTCTGTGTCAATTGGGAGATGGTATTTTTAAAATTCATCCTTCAGCTCTTTCATGCAAATCTTTATATTACCAGAGTTTCAATGGCTGAAACCAAAGAAACACATGTCAGACTATCCTCCAATTGTCTCATTTGATCAGTGAATTGGTCAACCGTACGAGGAGCTCCACCATAATTTCTTGCCACAATTCTGCTTGCCAGAATATTTGCATAGTTAGGAGGAGCAAGTTTGATGAGCTTTTTAGCAAGACCAGTTCCTACAGGAATTTCTTCAGGATTCAGAGTTTCATGGCCACCATAGAGTACCTCTCTGACAGCAAATTCTCTTGGACGCTTAATTCCCTCCTCCATGGTAGTCCAGGGTTTAGGATTCCATGGAAGATCATCTCGGGATCCATCATTTTTCTCCAGTCCTGGCTGACTGGTGAGGTCCCAGATGACTGGAAACTGGCCAGTGTGGTCCCCATCCACAAGAAGGGCCAGATGGAGGAACCGGGAAACTGTAGGCCTGTCAGCCTGACCTCAGTGCCTGGGAAAATGATGGAACATATTATCCTGGTGGCAATAACTGTGCACCTGCAGGGTGGCCAAGGGCTGAGGTCCAGCCAACATGGATTCAGGAAGGGCAAATTTTGCCTCTCCAACATGACCTCCTTCTATGATCAGGTGACACACCTGGTGGATGTGGGGAGGCCTCTGGATGTGGTCTACCTGGACTTCACCAAGGCCTTTGACACCATCCCCCACAGCAAACTGCTGGCTAAGCTGTCAGCTCATGGCTTGGACAGCAACACTCTGCACTGGGTTAGGAACTGGCTGGAGGGCCGGGCCCAGAGAGTGGTGGTCAATGGTGCCACCTCCAGCTGGAGGCCAGTCACCAGTGGCATTCCCCAGGGATCAGTGCTGGGCCCCATCCTCTTTTGGACAATTGATTGATGGGGCAGGCGCGCAAGTGGTGTTCTGCTCAGTTCCCTCAGTGGCAGGGGAGTACACCGAGAGGAACGGGAGAACCCACACCATCAATAAGTGGCTCAGGGAATGGTGCCAGCAGAGGAACTTTGGTTTCTTTGATCATGGGCCTACTCTTACAGCACCCGACCTGCTGGGTCCTGATGGGGTGCATTTATCTAGAAGGGGCAAGAGAGTCCTAGCACTAGAGTTGGCAGGGCTCATTAGGAGGGCTTTAAACTAGGTCTGAAGGGGGTGGGTGAAGACATCGGTCCCTCTGCAGAGGTAAGAGTAGGGCACAAGGTAGGGTCAACTGAGAGGTCGGGAGCCCAGCTGCAGTGCATGTACACCAATGCACGCAGCCTAGGCAATAAGCAGAGGAGCTGGAGGTCCTAATCCACCAGGGCAACTATGATATAGTTGCCATCTCAGAAACATGGTGGGACAACACGCACGATTGGAGTGCTACACTGGGGGGTTACAGGCTCTTTAGGAGGGATAGGAGAGGGAGAAGAGGAGGAGGGGTGGCTTTGTATATTAGGGAGACACTTTCTGCCTCAGAACTTGAGGTGGAAGATGAGGGAATTGAGAGCCTGTGGGTTAAAATCAGAGGGCAACCCAACAAACCTGACATCCTGGTTGGAGTCTGTTATAGACCACCCAACCAGGATGAGGAGATGGATGAATTATTCTATAAACAACTGGAGGCTGTCTCAAGATCATCAGATCTTGTCCTCGTGGGTGACTTCAATCTGCCAGATATCTGCTGGGAACTTAATTCAGCAGAGAGAAGGCAGTCCAGAAGATTCCTGGAGCGAATAGAGGACTGCTTCCTAACGCAGCTGTTAAGCGAGCCTACCAGGGGACAGGCTCTGCTTGACCTGCTGCTCTCCAATAGGGAAGGGCTGGTGGGAGATGTGACCGTGGGAGGCTGCCTAGGGTGCAGTGACCACGAGATAGTGAAGTTTTCAATATGCAGGGAGATAGGGAGGAGTACCAACAGAACCTTCACCCTGGACTTCCGGAGGGCAAACTTCAGCCTCTTTAAGAAACTTATTTGTAAAGTTCCCTGGGTACCAACCCTCATGAACCGAGGCGTCCAGGAGGGTTGGACCTACTTCAAAAAGGAGCTCTTGAGGGCACAGGAACTGGCGGTCCCCATGTGTCGAAAGATGAGCCGGCGGGGAAGGCGACCGGCCTGGATGAGCAAGCAGCTCCTGGGGGAATTAAGGGAAAAAAAGAGGCTGTATCACCTTTGGAAGGGGGGGAAGGCTTCTCGAGGTAGGTTCAAGGAAGTGGTTAGATTATGTAGGAATAAAATTAGAGAGGCAAAGGCCCAGTTAGAACTGAAACTGGCCACCTCTGTGAAAGAAAATAAAAAGCATGTTTACAAATATATCAACGCTAAAAAGAAGGGCAAGAAGAACCTCCACTCCTTACTGGACCTGGAGGGGAACACGGTGACCGAAGATGAGGAAAAGGCTGAGGTCCTGAACGCCTTCTTTGCCTCCATGTTTAACAGCAAGGCAGGAGTCCAGGATGAGTGGCCTCCTGAGCTGGGTAATAGGGTCGGGGAGCAGTGTAATGCCCCAGAAATCCATGAGGAATTAGTTCGGGACCTGCTGAGCCACTTGGACACCCACAAGTCCATGGGACCGGATGGGATCCATCCTAGGGTGCTGAGAGAGCTGGCAGATGAGCTGGCCAAGCCGCTCTCCATCATTTTCCTCCAGTCCTGGCTCACTGGAGAGGTCCCAGATGACTGGAAACTGGCCAATGTGATCCCCATCCACAAGAAGGGACGGATGGAGGAGCCCGGAAACTACAGGCCAGTCAGCCTGACCTCAGTGCCAGGGAAAGTGATGGAACAGATTATCCTGGAGGCAATAACTGCGCACCTGAAGGATGGCCAAGGGCTCAGGTCCAGCCAACATGGATTTAGGAAGGGCAGGTCCTGCCTCTCCAACCTGATCTCCTTCTATGATCAGGTGACCCGTCTGGTGGACGTGGGGAGGCCTGTGGATGTAGTCTATCTGGACTTCAGCAAGGCCTTTGACACCGTCCCCCACAGTAAACTGCTGGCTAAACTGTCAGCTCGTGGTTTGGACCGCAACACTCTGTGCTGGGTTAGGAACTGGCTGGAGGGCCGAGCCCAGAGAGTGGTGGTGAATGGTGCCGCGTCCGGCTGGCGGCCAGTCACCAGCGGCGTCCCCAGGGATCGGTGCTGGGCCCCATCCTCTTTAACATCTTCATTGATGATATGGATGAGGGGGTTGAGTCAGTCATCAGCAAGTTTGCAGATGACACCAAGTTGGGAACAGATGTTAGTCAGTTAGAGGGTAGAAAGGCTCTGCAGAGGGACCTCGACCGACTAGACAGATGGGCAGAGTCCAATGGGATGGCATTTAATAAGTCCAAGTGCCGGGTGCTGCACTTTGGCCACGGCAACCCCATGCAGAGCTACAGGCTGGGGTCAGAGTGGCTGGAGAGCTGCCAAACAGAGAGGACCTGGGGGTGCTGATTGACACCCACCTAAACATGAGCCAACAGTGTGCCCAGGTGGCCAAGAAGGCCAATGGCATCCTGGCCTGTATTGGGAATAGTGTGGCCAGCAGGAGCAGGGAGGTCATTCTGCCGCTGTACTCTGCATTGGTTAGGCCACACCTTGAGTACTGTGTCCAGTTCTGGGCCCCTCAGTTTAAGAAGGACATCGAGCTACTTGAGCGTGTCCAGAAAAGGGCAACAAGGCTGGTGAGAGGCCTTGAGCACAAGCCCTATGAGGAGAGGCTGAGGGAGCTGGGATTGTTTAGCCTGGAGAAGAGAAGGATCAGAGGTGACCTCATTGCCCTCTACAACTACCTGAAAGGTGGTTGTAGACAGGAGGGGGTTCGTCTCTTCTCCCAGGCAACCAGCACCAGAACAAGGGACACAGTCTCAAGCTGTGCCAGGGGAGTTTAGACTCGAGGTGAGGAGGAAGTTCTTCACTGAGCGAGTCATTCGTCATTGGAATGGGCTGCCCAGGGAGGTGGTGGAGTCGCCGTCCCTGGAGGTGTTCAAGGGGAGATTGGACGTGGCGCTTGGTGCCATGGTCTAGTTGTGAGGTCTGTTAGGACAGGTTGGACTTGATGATCCTTGGGGTCTCTTCCAACCTTGGTTATACTGTGATACTGTGATACTGTGAAATGTCTTCATTGACGATCTAGATGATGGGATTCAGACAGTCATCAGCAAATTTGCACATGACACCAAGTTGGGAGCAGATGTTGGTCAGTTAGAGGGTGGAAGGGCTCTGCAGAGGGACCTCAACCGGCTGGACAGATGGGCAGAGTCCAATGGGATGGCATTCAACAAGTCCAAGTGCCAGGTGCTGCACTTTTGGCACAACAACCCCATGCAGAGCTACAGGCTGGGGTCGGAGTGGCTGGAGAGCGGCCAAACAGAGAGGGACCTGGGGGTGCTGATCGACAGCCGCCTGAATATGAGCCAGCAGTGTGCCCAGGTGGCCAAGAAGGCCAACGGCTTCCTGGCCTGCTGTGACCGGTTGAGGCTGTGTCTTTAAGAAAGAGACAGTTGCTGAACACTCTGGCTGAATGTTTTTGATATTTGAACAAAAACAAGATAGTCTAAACTAATTCATTGTGGCTTGTAGGTGCAATGTGAGTTTGGTTCTGTTGGTTCAGTCTGTGTCTGGTCTGGGTTCAGGCTGGGTGCAGTCTGTGCTTCTCTGTCCTGTGGGCTGGACGGCTTCTCTCCTTCTGAAGCAGGAACGGCCTTGAGTTTCATAGTTTCATAGTTTCATAGTTTCATAGTTTCAGTTAGGGTTGGAAGGGACCACAAGGATCATCTAGTTCCAACCCCCCTGCCATGGGCAGGGACACTCTACCCTAGATCAGGCTGGACAGAGCCTCGTCCAGCCTGGTCTTAAACACCGCAAGGGACAGGGCCTCAACCACCTCCCTGGACAACCCATTCCAGGCCCTCACCACCCTCACGGTGAAGAACTTCCTCCTCACATCCAGCCTGAATCTCCCCACCTCCAGCTTCATCCCATTCCCCCTAGTCCTATCACTCCCTGATAGTCTGAAAAGTCCCTCCCCAGCCTTCTTGTAGGCCCCCTTCAGATACTGGAAGGCCACAATGAGGTCACCTCGGAGCCTTCTCTTCTCCAGACTGAACAGCCCCAACTCCTTCAGTCTGGCCTCATAGGAGAGGTGCTCCAGCCCTCTGATCATCCTCGTGGCCCTTCTCTGGACACGCTCCAGCACCTCCAGATCCCTCTTGTAATAGGGGCTCCAGAACTGGACGCAGTACTCCAGGTGGGGTCTCACCAGAGCTGAGTAGAGGGGGAGAATCACCTCCCTTGACCTGCTGGCCACACTTCTCCTGATGCAGCCCAGGATCTGATTGGCTTTCTGGGCTGCAAGTGCACATTGAGAGCTCATGTTGAGCTTCTTGTCCACCAGCACCCCCAAGTCTCTCTCCTCTGGGCTGCTCCCCAGCCAGTCACTGCCCAACCTGTATTTGTGCCTGGGATTGCCTCGACCCAGATGCAGGACCCTGCACTTGGTTTTGTTGAAGCTCATGAGGTTTGCCTGTGCCCACCTCTCCAGCCTGTCAAGGTCCCTCTGGATGGCATCCCTTCCCTCCAGCGTGTCTGCTGCACCACACAGCTTGGTGTCATCAGCAAACTTGCTGAGGGTGCACTCAATGCCACTGTCCATGTCACCCACAAAGATGTTGAACAAGACTGGTCCCAGGACTGATCCCTGAGGGACTCCCGCTTGTCACTGGCCTCCACTGGGACATGGACCCATTGACAGCCACTCTTTGGGTGCGGCCATCAAGCCAGTTCCTTATCCATCTGGTGGTCCATCCATCAAACCCGTGTGTCACCAGCTTGGAGACCAGGATGTGGTGTGGGACAGTGTCAAAGGCTTTGCTCAGGTCCAGGTAAACGACATCAGTTGCTCGCCCCTCAGCTATTAATGCTGTCACTTGTTCATAGAAGGCCACCAGGTTTGTCAGGCAGGATTTGCCCTTGGCAAAGCCATGCTGACTGCTCCCAATCACCTCTTCACTACTCTTCTGAGTCAGTAGTGCCTCCAGGAGGATCTGCTCCATGATCTTTCGGGCACAGAGGTGAGACTGACCGGCCTGTAGTTCCCTGGTTCCTCCTTCTTACCCTTTTTGAAAATGGGAGCAATATTTGCCCTTTTCCATCTGTGGGGACTTCCCCAGTCTGCCATGACTTTTGGAATATAATAGAGAGGGGCTTAGCAACCTCATCTGCCAGTTCTCTCAGCACCCGTGGGTGTATCCCATCGGGTCCCATGGACTTGAACACTTTCAGGTTCTTCAGGTGATCACGAACCTGAGCTTCACTTATGAAGGGCAGTTCTTCCTCCCCGTCCCTGGCATCGTCTGCCATGACTCCAGGAGTGTGGCTGGAGGCCCTTGCAGTGAAGACTGAGGTAAAGAAGTTATTGAGTACCTCAGCTTTTTCCACATCACTTGTGACCAATTCACCAGTTTCCTTTCTGAGGGGGCCCACACCTTCCCTCTCATCTTCTTGCCATTAATATACCTGTAGAAATTCTTAGTGCTCTCCTTTAACCTCCCTGGCTAGATTCAATTCAACTCTGCTTTGGCTTTCCTAACCAGGCCTCTTGCTGCTCGGGCAGCTTCCTTATATCCCCCCTGTTCTATCTGTCCTTCCCTCCACTGCCTGTAGAGTTTCTTTTTAAGTAATCGTGTGTCCAGGAGCTCCTTGTTCATCCAGGCAGGCCTCCTAGCGTTCTTCCCTGTTTTTCTCTTTGTTGGTATACATAGCTCCTGGACACAGAGGAGGTGGTCCTTGAATACTGACCAGCTGTCCTGGTCCCTCTTCCCTCCAGGGCTTTGTCCCATGACACTGTGGCTAGCAGATTCCTGAAGCGATCGAAGTCTGCACGCCTAAAGTCTAGGGTCATAAGCTTAGAATAGGTCCTCCTCATAGCCCTGAGGATATTAATTCAACTGCTTCATGGTCACTGCAGCCAAGGCAGTCTCTGAGCCTCACATTGGTTACCAGCCCTTCCCTGTTGGTGAGAAGGTTTTCCTTGTTGGTTCCTTTTTGGTTCCTACCATTTGGAGGAGGAAGTTGTCTTCTATGCAGTCCAGGAACATCCTGGATTGCTGGTGCCTTGCTGTGTTGTCCCTCCAGCAGATGTCAGGGTGGTTGAAATCACCCATGAGGACCAGGGCTTGTGACCTGGAAGCCGCTTCTATTTGCCTGTAGAGGGCCTCATCTGCTTGGTTCTGCTGGTCAGGTGGCCTGTAGGAGACCCCCACAGTAATATCTCCTTCCCCTGTCTTGCCTTTAATTCTAACCCATATACTCTCAACCATCTCATCATCCCTGCCCAGGTGGAGTTCTGCTGATTCCAGCTGATTCCTGACATAGAGGGCAACACCTCCTCCTCTCCTCCCTGCCTATCCTTCCTAAAAGCTTGTACCCATCTATCCCTACATTCCAATCATGGGAATCATCCCACCAAGTTTCAGTAATGCCCACTATGTCATGGCCTCCCAGCAGCACGGTGGCCATTATTCATCCTGTTTGTTGCCCCAGCTGGGTGCATTTGCATAGAAGCACTTCGGCTGGGCTGGCCCTGTCGTCCTCTTCTGCCAATTCCCCTTGGTTTTCACAGGGTGTCCTGGTGTGTCATCTGTGTCTTGCCTCAGGCAGCAAGTTGAGAGCCCTTAGCAGCTCTCCATCCCACTGCCTCTGGTGAGCTGCCCCTCTGCTTCTCACAGGCCAGCAGGAGACTATTACCCCCTTCCCCCTTCAAGTCTAGTCTAAAGCCCTATCAATGAGCCCTGCCAATTCCTGCCCCAGGATCCTTTTCCCTCTCTGGGACAAGTGTGCCCCATTAGTTGTTTGCAGCTCTGGTGCCTTGTAAACCAAGCCATGATTGTAGAACCCAAATCCCTGTCAATGGCACCAGCCCCGGAGCCATGAATTGACCTGTTGGCTCTTCCTCAGTGTTCCCTCATCCATTGCTGACATTAGAGGGATAGCAGAGAACACAACCTGAGCTCCTGATCCCTTTAGCAGGTGCCCCAGGTTCTGAAATCACTTTAATTGATTGCGAGCCTCTTGTTTTTGCATCGTCACTACCCACCTGAAAGACCAGCAGTGGGTAGTAGTCTGAAGGACTCACGAGTTTCGGAATTTTGCCTATAATGTCCTTTACTTGGCACCAGGGAGGCAGCAGATCTCCCTATGAAAGGTGTCTGGTCTGCATATTGGACCCTCTGCTCCCTTCAGTAGGAGTCTCCTATAACAATGACCCTGCGAGGTTTCTTTTCTGGTCTAGTTTTGATAGCTGGCCTGAGGCAACCTGTCATTGGTGCAGCTTCTGCCTTCCCTTGAGTCCTCGTCCTCACCTATGACCTGTTCCTCCTGCAGAGCCTCTACCTATTCTGTACCTGCACTGTAGGCAGTGTGTTGCTCAAAGTAGCAGGCTTGCTCCGTCTGCGTTTCTTCCGTCGGGCAGAGACCTGCTCCCATTGGCCCTGCCCTTGTGGGTTACTGCAGGGAGGCTGAGAGGCTTGCTGATGAGAAGTACCAAACTCCCTGTTCCACTAGAGTCACCCCCTGTTCTGGTTTAGTAGAGGTTAGATTTTGGAAATAGTCAATGTTCCTTTTGCTGTCTCTTACAGCTCTTAGCCTTTCTACCTCTTCTTTTAGTTCAGCCACCATGCTCATCAGATCCCTGATCTGCTCACATCTGACACAGGAGTTGTTCCTTCCATCCTCCATGTCGAGTGCCAGATCCCAGCACTCACTGCAGCCACCCACCTGAACACCTGCATGCTTGTGAATGGCCTCTGTTTGGGTGCCCACTGTTCTTCTACTAGCCTTTCTTCTAGTAGTAACCATGTTGGTGTAATGCTGCTGTAACCACCCTCTTAACCACCCTCTCCACCCGGCGCCTTTTTTTTTTTTTTTTTTTTTTTTCCCTTCCCCCTCCCTCATGAGAAGGCCTCAGAGCCGACGCCTCGCCGCTGCCCTGCTCTCAGAGCCGAGCGCCTCGCCGCTGCCTGCTCTCTCAGCCACGCGCTGGGGTCTGTTTGGTTTGCGCGCGGTTTCCGCGGCAACCCCTCCCCCTGCTACGTCACTGCCCTCAGGCACGTAGGCACCCGAAGCCTGCTGCCCCTCCTCCCCTCTCCAGGAGGTCCCGAGCCACCAGCCCCCTACCTCCTGAAAAGCAAGGAAAGCAAAGCCAAAAGCAAGCTCTCAGAGCCGAGTGCCTCGCCGCTGCCTGCTCTCTCAGCCACGCGCTGGGTC
>JAAWVA010000389.1:0-22898 GCA_015227895.2 Colaptes auratus | reverse complement strand
AATACAAATGAAGAGAGCACTCAGTTAGGAGCAGGAGGGGAGAGAAAAATCGATGGGTGAATGGGATAGTTAGCAGCTAAACGCTCCCTGTGTGCAACCTTCCCGCTGAAGGGCAATTTATGAGCCCAGCTAAAGGCGCTCTGGGCGACGCTGCCGAAGGAATGCGACTCCGGAGCGGAGAGAGCACCTTCCCCGATCACCCCGGGATCCTGGCCGTGAGGGAATGCTCTGCATTGAGAGTGCAATGCGCATGGAAGGATATGGCACAAAAACTCTCTTAACCTGGTTGCACTTAGAAGGGGGGAGGCAGAGGGGAGAGGAGCTGCGACGGGCGGCGAGAGCGCGGCGGGGACCAACTTCTCCAGTGATTTATGAAGCAGGCATCCCAACTTATCTCCTGGTGGATGGCAGCTCTTGGATTTAAGGAGCGAGGGAAGGAAAAACAACCCCACCCCCCCCCACACACCCCCCCCCAAAAATCCCACCACAACAACCCCACAGTTCTAGGTCATGCACTTAGCTGTTGAAAAGGGAGCAGAGAGAAGAGGGAAGAGAGTGGCGGTGACCAGGACGGGGAGCCCCTCGCCCCCAGGTAGGCTGCAGGTACCACCATCCCCACGAGCAGCCCGAAGCGATGGAAAGGAAAAGGCGAAAGGAAAAGGCATGGGAAGGGAGAAAAAGGGGAGGAAGAAAGAAAAATAGGGAGATGTTTCCAGCTAAGAGGGAGGAGAGAGGGGGAGAAGCCATGCGAGCAGCCCCATCCCTCCGTGCATTACCTACTGCCGGCGGTCCCAGGTGAGAGGTTCCCCCCGTCCATGCCGCGGTGCCGGCGAGATGTCCTGAGGAAGCAAGAGTGACTGCCACGACTTGGGAAGACAGAAATTGCTACAAGCTTTAATTAAAAGAGTCTGAAGGCTCTCTCCTGCTCGCTCGCCCTGTGTTGTGGTTTTTTTTTTCCTCTCCTTGCAGCACTGGATGGGATTTAAAGGGCTAGAACCCCAATTTGGCGTCGCTGCTCCCCCAGGAGCCACGCTCTCTCCTCCCGGCCTGACAGCTCCGCCAGCGCCTCGCCGCCCGTCGGGGGCATCCTGGCAGCTGGAGCAAGTCCGTAGTAAGCAAGCAACAGTAGCTACTCAGTGGCAGCAGCAGCAACACATTGTGAATCAGTGCTCCGGAGCTCAGGCACAGCAGGCGGCGAGCGGGGATGGCTTTGGCAGCGGGGTGGCCAAGAGGAGCCCGACAACTCCTGCCGGCGCAGGGAGGAAAGTTTGTGCCCTACCAACGCTCCAATGAGTCAGGAGGAGAGCTGTGCCCGCACCGCCCCGGTGCCGCTGCCGCTTTGCGACAGCGCCCAAAGGCATCGCCCTCCCGCTGCCAGCTTGGGCTGGGCAGCACTGGGTGCTCTGGGTGGAGGGGGGCTGTGGGGAAGGGTTGCGTCACCCCAGCTCAGCTCTGCAAGATGAAGCCCTCGGCCTTCTCCTGCCTGCAGCCAGGGAGCAGGGCAGCGTTGCCGCCGGGATTCGGTGGCCACTCGCTCATGCCAAGGCAACAAGGAGAGGACCTGACGCAGGGAGGCGTGCAGTTGGTGCTGCTTTCTCCTTTGGTTCCAGGTTCTTCCAACTGTCTTCCAGACAGAGGCTCTCAGAGGCTCCCAGTCTGCTCAGCATGGCAGGGATGGCCAAAGCACGTCGTTAAGCCCCGCTGGACAGCTTTCCACCTTCCTTCCCCAGCAAAGAGGTGCTGAAGATTGAGTGCAGAGCTTTCATTGAACGCTACTTGGTCTGCACTTTGAGTTGAAATGATCAAAACAAAAAGGGGAACAGAAAAAACAATCAGCACAGGAAGAACCTCATCTCCTCTTTCTTTACCTTGGTTTGGCCACCAAATGCAAACCCCTCTGGCCCAGGCTGGTTTCAGAGCATCCTGGCTGCGAGCTGCGGCGCTGGCGGCGTCCGCTCAGTCCCTGCCTCGCACTCCAGGCTGACCCTCATGTTCTGGCTTTCTCTTGTCTTATTAATTACACGAGGTGCTGGGTGCCAAAACGAAAAGCTGGTTCTAATTCCACGCCGCAGCCCAGTTCCAAGTTGCTGAGATAATTAGCCGGGCCCTTAATGAATGAGAAGGCTACCAACATGGAGGGAGGGAGGAAGGAAGGAAGGAAGGAAGGAAGGGCGAGGAGGGAGGGGAAAGAGCCATTTGGGCCTGGTGAAGGAAACCACGTTCAGGCTGGAGGCGCCGTGCCTCAAGCCAAGGCTTCGCACAGCCTTCGGCACCCAAGGAGAGGGTGGCGGCCGCGGGGCTGCCGGCCGGCTCCGCGGCGCGGCGGGCCGAGGAGTCTGCTTGGCTGCCGGCCACGCCGGGGAGCAGGGCGGCTCCGGCTCCTCACCGTAGCCCGTCGACATTCATCTGGCTGCAGGCAGTGGACAGGAAGCACTTTTGGAGCCTGCTTTTGCCACGAGCCTCGCAGAAGCGGAGCGAAGGGGCGCGCCGAGCCGGGGCTGCCGGGTTTGCTGGGGCACCTCCGCCCCTGGGCAGGGTTTCTGTTGGTGGCTGGAGGGCTTCACCTCTTTGAATCACTCGGAATCTGTGCGAGCACCTCCACGGCTTCCTTCCAAAACCAAGCTGAGAGCAGGCAGAGATCCCGTTTGCCAGGCTAACGCCGAGCTAGCCCCCGGCTGCAGATGGCCAGGTTAGCCATTCCTGGGCAGAGGTTGGTGGGGAAAGCACTTCCCTCAGCGAAGAGGCAGCCCAGGCAAGAGGTGAGGCGCCAGCAGAAAGCAGCAGGTCCCCAGAGCCTCCAGCCTGGGGCCCGAGCTGGCTGCTCTCCTGCGTGCACCTTGGAGACGGGCGGTTGTTGTGCCTTTAATTATTAATCCTGGCATTGACGTCTTCAGAGGCTCACAGGCTTCTAAAGGATGCTCCAATGTGCAGAGGAAAAAGAAAAGAAAAATAGAAGGGGGGGGAAAAAAAAGGTTGGGGAGGTGGGGGGAAGAAAAAGGGAGGAAAGAGAAATTTGCTTCTCTCCCTTCAAACTTGCCCGAGTCCCGTGACGAATTTTATTGCCGTTCCGCTCCGATGTGAACTAGAACGAGAGACATTAAGGGCCTGCAATTAAAAGATCCCTTCCCAGAGATACTGGGAAGCAGCCTGAAAGGCAGCCCATGCCTGAGGGTGTTTTTCATGGGGATGGCGTAGGCAAGGGCTGATCATAGAGTCAATAAGGATGGAAAAGACCTCGGAGATCATGGAGTCCAACCTGTCACCCAACAGCATCTGAGCAACTCAGCCATGGCACCAAGGGCCTCATCCAGGCTCTTCCTAAGCACCTCCAGTGGTGGTGACTCGGTGCCGTGGTCTAGTCATGAGGTCTGTGGTGACAGGTTGGACTTGAGGATCTTTGAGGTCTCTTCCAACCTTGGTGATACTGTGACTCCACCACCTCCCTGGGCAGCACATCCCAGTGGCCAATCTCTATTTCTATGAAAAACTTTCTCTTCACCTTCAGCCTACACCTCCCCTGGCACAGCTTGAGACTGTGTCCTCTTGTTCAGGTGCTGCTTGCCTGGGAGAAGAGACCAACCCCCACCTGGCTGCAACCTCCCTTCAGGGAGTTGGAGAGAGCAAGAAGGTCTCCCCTGAGCCTCCTCTTCTGCAGGCTAAGCAACCCCAGCTCCCTCAGCCTCTCCTCACAGGGCTGTGCTCCAGACCCCTCCCCAGCCTTGTTGCCCTTCTCTGGACACCTTCAAGTCTCTCAATGTCCTTCTGAAACTGAGGAGCCCAGAACTGGACACAGGACTCAAGGGGTGGCCTAAGCAGTGCTGAGCACAGGGCACAAGGACTTCCCTGCTCCTGCTGGCCACACTCTTCCTGCTGCAGGCCAGGATGCCATTGGCCTTCTTGGCCAGGTGGGCACACTGCTTCAGCTTGGTGGAAGACCCTCAGCCTTGGTTGCATTTCCAGCCACAGATCCCTGCTTCTGAAACAAACCTTGCATCGATTCTACCCACTGTGCTCAACCTGGAAGTCTAAGGTGAGAGGCAAATGAACCTCAGCATCATGTCCTCCTGGATTCCCAGATAGAGTCATAGAATTGTTTTGGTTGGAAAAGACTTTGAAGATCATCCAGTCCAACCATTCTCAAACTCCACCAAGGCTGATGCTAACCCACGGCCCTCAGCACCACATCTCTGCCTCTTTGAAACGCCCCCAGGGATAAGGATTCAACCACCTCCCTGGGCAGCCTGTGCCAGTCTTTGGGAACCCTTTCAGTGAAGGAGTTTCTTCTAATGTCCAACCTAAACCTCCCCTGGTACAGCCTGAGGTCAGAAGTGCCCCTCCTGAAAAGCTTTATCTGGGGCAGGCAGCAGTTGCAGGCAGCTGGCTCAGTGGAGGGTAGATGGGACACAGGGGCATGGGATGGGAAGGGACATGCAACCCCCTTCCTGGGCAGCCTCTTTCAGTGTCTGAGAACCCTTTCTGTCAAGAAGTTTCTTCCAATATCCAACCTAAACCTCCCCTGGGGCAACTTGAGGCCATTTCCTCTTGTTCTATTACATGTTCCTAGGGAAAAGAGCCCAAGACCCAACTGGCTTCACCCTCCTGTCAGGAAGTAGTAGAGAGCAAGAAGGTCTCCCCTGAGCCTCCTTTTCTCCAGGCTAAGCAGCCCCAGCTCCCTCAACTGCTCCTCACCAGCCCTGTTCTCCAAACCCTTCCCCAGCTTAGCTGCCTGTCTGTGGGTCTCCTCCAAAGCATCTCTGCATCTTCTAAACACTTCCAGGAATGGGCATCTTGGGCTGATGACTCTCAAATACTCATCTCCTCCCTCTTCTCTATAATCATCTGAGTCATGGCCATGGCACAGGAGGTCTTCCTTCTGCAATGAGCCTCAAGTCCCTCCTGTGCCATAATTTCAGTGTTGGGTTCACTGGGTGTTGATAAACATGAGGTTAAACCAAAGTTCACTGAAGGTTTTTCCTCACTGAAGGTCTTCTTACCTCTAGCAAACAGAACAGAACAGGTTGGAAAAGACCTTCAAGATCATCAAGTCCAACCTGTCACCCAACACCATCTGATCAGCTAAACCATGGCACCAAGTGCCTCAGCCAGGCTCTTCCTAAACACCTCCAGGGATGGGGACTCCACCACCTCCCTAGGCAGCACATCCCAAGGGCCAATCTCTCTTGCTGGGAAGAATTCCTTCCTCACCTCCATCCTAAACCTCCCCTGGCACAGCTTGAGACTGTGTCCTCTTGTTCTGGTGCTGCTTGCCTGGGAGAAGAGACCAACCCCCACCTGGCTACAACCTCCCTTCAGGGAGTTGCAGAGAGCAATGAGGTCTCCCCTGAGCCTCCCCTTCTGCAGGCTAAGCAACCCCAGCTCCCTCAGCCTCTCCTCCCAGGGCTGTGCTCCAGACCCCTCCCCAGCCTCGTTGCCCTTCTCTGGACACCTTCCAGCAAGTCAACATCTTCCACTTGACCCCATTTGGTCCTTTCTCTGCAGGGCAACAAGTCTCCTGGAAATGCCTGCAGCTAGGTAGCTGCTCCATCTCAGGCAGAAATCAGTGCCTGCAGGGCTTTGCATTGCCAAATCGCCACCAGCACTAGATCCAGAGGAGCTGGTGAGGTTGCAGCACTGCTCAGCCAGCATCATAGCAGCTGACAGCTCCTTCTGCTTCTGCTGGGTGGCTGCTAGCTTAATGGAAGAGGAGTCACTTTGATTTTACTGCCTGCAAGGAAGCCAGAGGATAGCTGCTTGTGAATTATTCTTAGTAAACAGAATAAAGTCAGTCCAGAGGGTGACCAGAGGGCTGGAGAACCTCCCACATGGGGACAGGCTGAGAGAGCTGGGGTGGTTCAACCTGGAGAAGAGGAGGCTCTGGGGAGACCTTAGAGCAGCTTTGCCATCTTTGAAGAGGGGCTACAGAAGATCTGGAGAGGGACTTTGCACAAAGGCACGGAGTGACAGGACAAGGGGGGAAGGCTTCAGGCTGGGAGAAGATAGATTTGGATTAGACGTTAAGAAGGAATTCTTCCCCATGAGGGTGGTGAGGCACTGGAACAGGTTGCCCAGAGGAGCTGTGGAGGCTCCAAGCCCAGAAGTGTTCAAGGGCAGGTTGGATGGGCCCTTGAGCATCCTGGTCTAGTAGGAGATGTCCCTGCCTGTGGCAGGGGATTGGAACTAGGTGGTCTTTAAGATCTCTTCCAACCCAAGCCATCCTGTGAGCCTTGTGAGACTGAGGGAAAGAGTGGGTCTCTGAGGATGGCAGGGAAAGATAGAGCAGCATGTAGAAAGCACCAGGGCAAAGGCACTTCAGGGAGATGAGCTGCTAGACTGGACCAAACCCTCGGTCCTCTTGCCTTGCCCAGAGCATCCAGACCCCACAGCAAGCAGGAGCACTGCTTGTCCTTGCATGGAGCATCTCACTTCTTGACACCAGCTCAGCCATCCTCCCCCAGATCCTTGGGTCCGACTGCAGTTAGGCAGGGGAGGAAGGACACAGAGGCAACCCAAGTGGCACAAAACCCAGCAGCCAGGTGCAGAGCTGTTGCAGGTTCTTGCCCCAAACCCACCTCACATTGCTGCTCAATTGCTTTGCTCACACCAAGAGAGAGGATGCCTGGAAAGCCAGGGCTGGTCCAGCACAGCGATGAGCTGACTCTCTGTTCCCAAGCTAAGCAGTGGGTGTGAGGCTTCAGGATGGCAAACCATCTTGCACAGGTTTCAAGGCTGGAAGTCCCCATTGCTGCTGCTTTCCTTCCCAGATCACACAATACTCCAGAGAGAGACTATCTACAAAGGCAGGAAGCAATAGGACAAGGGACAATGGTTTGAAACCGCAGCAGGGCCGATTCAGGCTGCACACGAGGGAGGAAGTTCATTATGGTGAGGGCAGTGAAGCATTGGAACAGGTTGCCCAGAGAGATGGTGGAGGCCTCATACCTGGAGATATTCAAGGCCTGGCTTGATGGGGCTCTGAGCAACCTGTGATGTCCCTGATGACTGCAGGGGGGTTGGACTGGATGACCTTTACAAGACCCTTCCAGGCAAGTCCATTCCATGATTCCGTGACAGGATCATAGAATCAATAAGGTTGGAGGAGATCACAAAGATCACCAAGTCCAACCTGACACCCAGCACCTCCTGACAACTAACCCATGGCTCCAAGTGCCACATCCAATCCCCTCTTGAACACCTCCAGGGATGGGGACTCCACCACCTCCCTGGGCAGCACATCCCAAGGATCAGTCTCTCTTTCTGGGGCAGAACTTTCTCCTCACCTCCAGCCTAAACCTCCCCTGGCACAGCTTGAGACTGTGTCCTCTTGTTCTGGTGCTGCTTGCCTGGGAGAAGAGACCAACCCCCACCTGGCTACAACCTCCCTTCAGGGAGTTGTAGACAGCAAGAAGGTCTCCCCTGAGCCTCCTCTTCTCCAGGCATTGGATGTTTGATGTTTAGGAAGAAGTTGTTCCCCAGGAGGGTGGTGAGAGCCTGGCACAGGCTGCCCAGGGAGGTGGTGGCAGCCTCCTGCCTGGAGGTGTTTGCAGCCAGGCTGGAGGTGGCTGTGAGCAGCCTGCTGCAGTGTGAGGTGTCCCTGGCCATGGCAGGTGGGGGTTGGAGCTGGCTGAGCCTTGAGGCCCCTTCCAGCCCTGACAATTCCATGATGCATCTGCTCCGAGCACACAAGGGAGTCTCCAGGTGCAATACTGTGTCAGGCCAAAGAAAATGGCCATCTGCCTCTGCCATTAATCACTACAAATTACAGCCCTTTAATGAAGGGGGGAGAGCAAAGAAGAATGGAACACGGTGGAAACCTGCAGGCAGAGTTTTGTCCTCCTGCCTTCCAACTCCAAGCTTTGAAAGCCTTGTTTGCTCTTCCCAGAGCATCACAGGGGGATTATTGAGAGCATCAAAAGGAATTGGCAAACAAACAACCACCAAACACAAACTGGTGGAACACAGAGGATGCTTAATCAGCTTTTGTCTATCTGCCCCCAATCTCTCCTTTTGCTGACTCTCCAAATCCCTTTGTGGCCACCTAAGCACAAGCTGAGGCCATGGAGAAAGGAATCATCCAGCTCACAGGATAAAGGGGCATGTAATTAATTTAATCACTAATTAGTTAAGGGTTTGGGGTTGGTTTTTTAATCCAGATTTGAAAGTGAAGCTCTGTTGATCCTACCTGGGTGTCCACGGGCCATCTGCCTCAGCGGCTTCTGCACCCCTGGAAGCTGTTCAGCTCTGCTCAGGAGGGACACAGCCAGCCAAGAAAAGGCTTCAGCTGCCCCTGGGAGGTGCCAGGCTGCCCCCTGGGGAGGCAGTCCTCTAAAAGGTGCCAAACAAAAATACCCTGCACTTGAGCTCCTAAGGCAGGAATCTCAGTGGGACACTAGGTTTGACTGAACAGGAGCCAGCAGGGTGCCCAGGGGGCCAAGAGGGCCAATGGCATCCTGGCCTGCAGCAGGAAGAGTGTGGCCAGCAGGAGCAGGGAAGTCCTTGTGCCCTGTGCTCAGCACTGGTTAGGCCACACCTTGAGTCCTGTGTCCAGTTCTGGGCTTCTCAGGTGAGGAAAGATGTTGAGGTGCTGGAAGGTGTCCAGAGAAGGGCAAGAAAGCTGGGGAGGGGTCTGGAGCACAGCCCTGGGAGGAGAGGCTGAGGGAGCTGGGCTTGCTTAGCCTGGAGAAGAGGAGGCTCAGGGGAGACCTTTTTGCTCTCTCCAACTCCCTGAAGGGAGGTTGTAGCCAGGTGGGGGTTGGTCTCTTCTCCCAGGCAAGCAGCACCAGAACAAGAGGACACAGTCTCAAGCTGTGCCAGAGGAGGTTTAGGCTGGAGGTGAGGAGAAAGTTCCTCCCAGAACAAGAGATTGGCCCTTGGGATGTGCTGCCCAGGGAGGTGGTGGAGTCCCCATCCCTGGAGGTGTTTAGGAAGAGCACTTGGACTCAAGGTGTGGCCTCAGCAGTGCTGAGCACAGGGCAGAATGACCTCCCTGCTCCTGCTGGCCACACTGCTCCTGATGCAGGCCAGGATGCCATTGGCCCTCTTGGCTGCCTGGGCACACTGCAGACTCCTGTTCAGCCTACCATCCACCAGTACCCCCAGGTCCCTCTCTGCTTTCTCCCCTCTTTCAACTCAGAGACACAGCTGGAATATTTCAAGTGGCCTTGAGTGGGAGAAACAAATCCAACCAAAGCCTCTGAGGCCAATCTGTTCTGCTCCTGAGCATGACCTCCCTGTGCAATACCTGCAGGACTGGAGGGATTTGCAGGGCTCATCCATCACAGCAGCTCCCACCTGCCACCCCACGCCACGGCTGTAATGTGATCACCACCCTGCTATCACTCAAAGCCAGGCTCTGCCTGCAGGAGGGGAGAGCCTCTGCAAAGAGTCCTATCCTCAGGGCATGTTTCATGCCATCAGGTAGGTTTTGTTCTCTTTTGCTCTTGCAGGAGGGCACAGAGCAAACTGCACACACATAAAAGGGAGCAAGAGAAGAAGAGGCTGGGTTTGTCACCAGATTCCAACAGTCACCTCCTTCACAGCATGTTAGAGGTTGGAAGGGACCTCCAGAGATCATCAAGCCCAACCCCACTGCCAAATGTGACAGTTCTAGGCTGTGCCTTTAAGAAAGATAGCTGCAGGGTTCTCCAGCTGAATGTTGATGGGGTGGGAGGATTAAACCTTCACACTGCCACACCAAAGCAGGATCACCCAGGGTAGCCTGCACAGGAAGGCATCCAGGTGGGTTTGGAAAGCCTCCAGGGAAGGAGACTCCACAACCTCTCTGGGCAGCCTGCTCCAGACCTCCAGCACCCTCACACTAAAGAAGTTCCTCCTTACGTTGAGGTGAAGCCTTCTGTGTTCAAGCTTGGACCTGTTGTTTCTTGCCTTCTTATTGTGCACCACTGAAAACAGCCTGGCCCCCTCCACTTGCCCCCCAGCCCTCAGGTATTGATGGACATTGATCAGATCCCCTCTCAGCCTTCTCTTCTCCAGACCAAACAGCCCCAGGGCTCTCAGTCTCTCTTCACAGGGAGGATGCTCAAGTCCCCTAAGCATCCTCGAGGCTCTCTGTTGGCTCTCCTTGTTCGTGTGGTTTTACCATGATCTGCCTGACCAGCTCCCCACCAGGGGTGGCCAAACCCAGCTCTCAAGCAGTTCCTGCCCAGCTCCAGAAAGCTTGTACAGGGCCACAAGTCCTCTGGCTACCCCAGGTGTTGTTTAGCCTGGAGAAGAGGAGGCTCAGGAGAGACCTCATTGCTCTCTCCAACTCCCTGAAGGGAGGTTGTAGCCAGGTGGGGGTTGGTCTCTTCTCCCAGGCAAGCAGCACCAGAACAAGAGGACACAGTCTCAAGCTGTGCCAGGGGAGGCTTAGGCTGGAGGTGAGGAAGGAATTCTTCCCAGAAAAGAATAATTGGCCATTGGGATGTGCTGCCCAGGGAGGTGGTGGATTCCCCATCCCTGGAGGTGTTCAAGAGGGGATTGGATGTGGCACTTGGAGCTGTGGTTCAGTTGTCAGGAGGTGTTAGGTATCAGGTATTAGCTTGGACTTGATGCTCTCTGAGGTCCTTTCCAACCTGGTTGATTCTATGATTCTCTGATCCAAGCCTTGCATGGACAATGTGAAGCTTCAGCACTGTGGGCATCAAGCTCAGCCCTTGGGAGCCCAGCTGCTGCCATCTCTGTCTGAGCTAAACCATGAATGAAAAGGACAGGGGAAATGGCAGCCTCCTGCTACCATGCCATCAACAGCCAGGGAAGGGGGCTGGTAATGTGCTGGGAGAGAAGACAAGCAGTAAATGGGTGCTCAAATACCTGCACATGGCAGCAGCACCTGCACAGGAACTGAGGTCTTCCACCAGCACTGGAACCTGGTCTCAGCATCCCGCCCTAGCCACGGGAAAGCATTCCCTGAAAGGATGAGGAAGTTTGGCTCCCCCCTCCTCAGAGAGGCAAACAAAACCCACCCTGTCCTGCCAACCAGGAGGGGCTTTCAAGCACAGAACACAGACTTGACCAGACTGGAAAAGAGCTTTGAGATTGAGTCCAACCTATCACCCAGCACCATCTGATCAGCTAAACCATGGCACCAAGTGCCTCATCCAGGCTCTTCTTAAACACCTCCAGGGATGGGGACTCCACCACCTCCCTGGGCAGCACATCCCAAGGGCCAATCTCTCTTGCTGGGAAGAATTCCTTCCTACCATCCAGCCTAAACCTCCCCTGGCACAGCTTGAGACTGTGTCCTCTTGTTCTGGTGCTGGGTGCCTGGGAGAAGAGACAAAACCCCCACCTGGCTACAACCTCCCTTCAGGGAGTTGGGAGAGCAAGAAGGTCTCCCTGAGCCTCCTCTTCTGGCAGCTAAGCAACCCCAGCTCCCTCAGCCCTCTCCTCACAGGGCTGTGCTCCAGACCCCTCCCAGCTTTCTTGCCCTTCTCTGGACACCTTCCAGCAGCTCAACATCTTTCCTAACCTGAGGAGCCCAGAACTGGACACAGGACTCAAGCTGTGGCCTAAGCAGTACTGAGCACAGGGCACAATGACTTCCCTGCTCCTGCTGGCCACACTCTTCCTGCTGCAGGCCAGGAGGCCCTTGGCCATCTTGGCCACCTGGGCACACTGCAGGCTCATGTTCAGAAACTCTTTCAGGGCCAGCAGAAGTGCAGCTAAGGAGGGACACAGAGGGCAAAAACAAGCAGAGAAGATGACTCCCCTGAGCCTCCTCTTCTGCAGGCTAAGCAACCCCAGCTCCCTCAGCCTCTCCTCCCAGGGCTGTGCTCCAGACCCCTCCCCACCTTTCTTGCCCTTCTCTGGACCCATTCCAGCATCTCAACATCTTTCCTGAACTGAGGGGCCCAGAACTGGACACGGGACTCAAGCACCTCCCAGCCCTTCTGTGCTTGCTTTGCGCTGTGGGTCCGGGTGGCTGCTGGTGTGCAGGGGATGCTGTGCTCGCAGCCTCGCAGCTGCTAACTGGGTTTCCAGGAGCCCCTGGCTGGCTCCCGTGTGAGCAGCTCCAAGAGCTCAGCGCAAGAGTCATTAAAGCAACTCTTTGAAGTGCAGCTATTCTTGCCCAAAACGCTGAGCACGAGTTAATGCGACCACATTGTGTAACCTGCACCCTCCCTGCTGGCTCCTGGATGTGCGGCGGGCACGTGAGAGATCGCAGGAGGAGGAGGAGGAGGAGGGGGGTGGGGGAGAGGTTTCAACCCCTGCTTGAATATTTCCATCCCATACAGAGCTGAGTGAGGCCTTTGCTTAAACCAAAAGGCACCCAGAGAACGCTCCTGCCAGGGATGCCAACCCCGCCTGTTGGCACCTAGGGGTGCAGCCCACCTCCACCTCTCCCCCCGGCAGAGGCCGCAGGAGTCGGGGTGAGGTCCCCACCGGCGAGATGCTGCCGGGAGCAGCGTGGCTGCTGCCTTACCTTGGCTTTCCGTCTCCATGGTGACGGTTCTGCGTCATCCTCTCAGCACAGCAACCTCAACCTATGCAAAATCTGGCCTCCTTTCGGGATCCCAGGGTGCAGAGCAGAGCCCTGAGCTCTGCTCGCCGTGCCAGGCTGGCTGGAAGGTGCTGCCCTGCCAGCACGGCCACCGCGCCAGGTGCGCGGCGCTCAGCTGCCTGGCCAGCACCTCTGCCTGGGAGGGAGGGACAAACCCCCACTGCTCCAGGGGCTCTGCAGTGCCTGCTGAAGGGGCTGCCACCTCACCGGCAGCAGCAAGACTTCCTCCCCCCCCAGCCGAGCTGAGAAGGGGGCTTTTCACCCTGCCCCACTGTCACCAGGCCACCCCTCTGCCTCTCCCTCCCGACGCCCCCAGCAGCCCTTTGGTCCTCAGCAGCCTTGCAGGTCTTTCCTCCAGGTCCCAGTGCCACCTGAGGACAATCTCTCTGGCAGTCTGGGAGCAGGCTGGAGGAGCTTCATGGTGAAAGTCCTTCCCCCAGGCTCCTCTGCCCAGCCACCCTGCCTGGCTCCACAGCCAGGACTATTCCTGCTCTCTTCTGACTGGCTCCTCCCCCAAGGCCATCAGCCAGCACGGGCGTGATGCTTTCCTCTTGCAGAGCCTCTCTTACACCAGCCAGCCCCAAGGAGCTCCTGGGGGGCTGCAGCAGGGCCAGTAGGGGCTGAGCTGGCCTTTCAGTTCTTTGAGCCCTGCGGGTCTGAACCCTGCCGAGAGGATCACTCAAAGATTCCAGCTGTGACTGGACTTTGCTCTACCACATGCAGAGAATCCCTCAACTGCAAAGGCAAAGCCCCAGGAGCTCGTCCACCACGGGAAGGCCAGAGGCCACTCCATGGGCTGTGCCCTCTGAAGGTCTCTGGGCACCCATCCTGCCCTTTCTCCATGCCTCAGCCCGGGGCTGTGGGCAGGGCTTGGTCCCTTCTGCTCCAGCAGCTACTGGAAGTTGCAGAGAGGCTTCTCAGCACGGCAGTGGCAGGCATGGGATGGAGCTGCTTCCTTCTGTACCCGGTTGGCAGGCAG
The DNA here is from genome assembly GCA_015227895.2 of Colaptes auratus. Taxonomy (NCBI): domain Eukaryota; kingdom Metazoa; phylum Chordata; class Aves; order Piciformes; family Picidae; genus Colaptes; species Colaptes auratus. The sequence continues at coordinate 9,420 of JAAWVA010000389.1, read as the reverse complement.
AGGTGGTGCCCACGTTCATCTGCCTTGATTCAGACACTCATGCAGATCCCAGAGGAGATGTCCTGATTGGGGGGGGGGGGGGGAAAAAGGGGGGGGAGGGAGGGGGGGAAAGGGGCAAAGCTCAAACCAGAAGGCTGGGAGGAAGAGCTTGTCAAGGGGTCTTGGAGGGGAAAGCAGCAAGCAAAGCAGCATCTTGGGTTTATCCACAGTAACCATCAGTGACTGCCATGGCTGCTCCAGGTCCCACCCTCCCCACCTCCCAGGCTGCTTCCACCCCATTCCTGTACCCTTTCCTAAGCCCAGAAAAATGGAACACATCTGAGATTACAGCTCAAGAGCAAGAGATTCTCCCTCCCAAAGCCTTGTCCGGGGTTAATCCTCTATTTATCCATGGGAATGAGGCAAATAATTGCGGGAGCAGGACATGACGCCAGCCAGTGTCGTCACCCAGAGCTTCCATTAGCATATGTGGGATTACAGCAACTCAATTCCACCCTGGAGAGCAAGGATTAACCCTTTGGTGGCCCTGGCCTCCCCCTCCAGGCTCCCGGGAAAAACTCTCTGCTGGCTGCTCCTCACCAACCATCCCCCGTGCTGGAGGACAGGCTTGAGTAGGGCAGCCCAGAGACCCCCTCCCCAGCCTTCCTTTCTGCGGGGGGCAAAAGGTGCTGGTGGGTCCTGAACATGAACAGATGGGCAGGAGGATGGCAATAAACTGAAATGACCTGGAGGAGACAGGCAGGTGAGGTGGTGCCACCCTTTGCCCAGCCACTGACCTTCTGGCCCTGCTGCAGCCCCCCAGGAGCTCCTTGGGGCTGGCTGGTGTAAGAGAGGCTCTGCAAGAGGAAAGCATCACGCCCGTGCTGGCTGATGGCCTTGGGGGAGGAGCCAGTCAGAAGAGAGCAGGAGTAGTCCTGGCTGTGGAGCCAGGCAGGGTGGCTGGGCAGAGGAGCCTGGGGGAAGGACTTTCACCAGGAAGCTCCTCCAGCCTGCTCCCAGACTGCCAGAGGGATTGTCCTCAGGTGGCACTGGTACCTGGAGGGAAGACCTGCAAGGCTGCTGAGGACCAAAGGGCTGCTGGAGGCATCGGGAGGGAGAGGCAGAGGGGTGGCCTGGTGACAGTGGGGCGGAAGGTGGGAGCCCCACACAATGGGCTCACCCCTGGGTATGTGGTCAGCTGCAGCTGGCCCTTGCCAGCCTGATCCCATAGAATCTATAAGGTTGGAAAAGACCTCAGAGATCACCGAGTCCAACCTGGCACCCAGCACCTCCTGACAACCGAACCATGGCTCCAAGTGCCACATCCAATCCCCTCTTGAACACCCCCAGGGTTGGGGACTCCACCACCTCCCTGGGCAGCACATCCCAAGGGCCAATCTCTCTTGCTGGGGCAGAACTTTCTCCTCACCTCCAGCCTAAACCTCCCCTGGCACAGCCTGAGACTGTGTCCTCTTGTTCTGGTGCTGGGTGCCTGGGAGAAGAGCCTGTAGAGAGCCATAAGGCCTCCCCTGAGTGGGCTGAGCCAAAGCGCTTCAGCCACAATCTGCTGAGCCACATCCACAGGGGCAGCAGGCAGCAGCTGGGGGAGGGCTGGGGGGGGTTTTTTTCCAGGTGGATTTACAGGCACATGCATGAGCATCTCCAGTGCATGAGCACATCTTTCCATGCAGGAAATCCCCCAGCCAGGAGAGCACTTAGGAGTAATCCCTTGGCCCTCTCCCTGAGCAGAGAAAGGAGGGAGGGTCCTGCTTCACTTCTCTCCCCAAAGGATTATCTGGGGAGGCATCTGCAAGACAACCCTCACAAACACCTCCTCCTACCCCCAGAAGCGTTTTTCCTCCTGTGGCTGCTCAGTGAGTGCCTAAAGGCCTGGGGATTCTGCCCACAAGTAATAGCAACCAGGTGCAGGGGCAGGTTGCCAGCTCCAGGAGGGCTCCCGGCTGCCCCAGGGGCAGCCTGGTGCTGCTCAGCGCAGGGCTGGGGCACCTTAAAAGTGCAACCCCGGTCCTGTGGGCTTTGGTGGGATGGAAGGAATCCTGGAGTTCCAAGGAAAAGAGGCAGCAATCACCTCTGCCAGGTGAGCTGGTACCCTGGGGGCGTGGAGAAGAGCGTGGCCAGCATGGCGAGGGATGCTCCCCTCCCCCTCTACTCCACCCTGCTGGGGCCACAGCTGGAATACTGTGTCCAGTCCTGGGCTACCCAGCTCAAGAGTGGCAGGGAACTACTGGAGAGAGTCCAACAGAGGCTATGAGGATGACTAAGAACATCTCTCTGAGCAGGAGAGCCTCTGGGGCCGTTTAGCCTGGAGAAGGGAAGGCCGAGAGGGGATCTGATCAGTGTTTACCACTATCTAAAGGGTGGGTGTCAAAAAGAAGGGGGAAGGCTCTTTGCAGTGGTGCCCAGCCAAAGGGGGGACAAGGGGCAAGAGACACAAATTGGAACCACCTCAACATGAGGTAACAATTCCTTCCTGTGTGAGTCCTGGGGCAGGCTGCCCAGAGAGGTTGTGGAACCTCCATCTCTGAAGACTCAAATCCCGCTGGGATGCCTTCCTGTGCAACCTGATCCAGGTGATCCTTTCTTTTTTTGGCAGGGCTTGGACTAAATTGATCTCCAGAGGTCCCTTTCAACCCCCAGCATGGTGGGATTCTGTGGCCTGCCACTGGGACATCACACCAGCAAGCATAAGCCCTACAAGGAGAGGCTGAGGGAGCTGGGGTTGCTTAGCCTGCAGAAGAGGAGGCTCAGGGGAGACCTTCTTGCTCTCTACAACTCCCTGCAGGGAGGTTGTAGCCAGGAGGGGGTTGGTCTCTTCTTCCAGGCACCCAGCCCCAGAACAAGAGGACACAGTCTCAAGCTGTGCCAGGGGAGGTTTAGGCTGGAGGTGAGGAGAAAGTTCTTCCCAGAGAGAGTAAATTGGCCCTTGGGATGTGCTGCCCAGGGAGGTGGTGGAGTCCCCATCCCTGGAGATGTTCAAGAGGGGATTGGATGTGGCACCTGGTGCCACGGTTTAGTCATGAGGTCTGTGGTGACAGGCTGGACTTGATGATCTTGGAGGTCTCTTCCACCCTTGGTGATTCTGCACCACAGGAATGCTAAACCACCCAGAGACCCTGGAGCTGTGGGAAACACTGCCCAGGCTGAGCTGACAGTGGAAGCTTCTGAGCAGGGTCCTGTTCCAGTCCCCCAGAGGCACTCAGTGGTTGCTGTAAGCACAGGATTCTTTTCATAGCTGTGCTCTGCATTAACCCATCAGCAGCATCACCATAACCCTGTGACTGCCATGGTCTGTGCACAGCCTGGCACAGCCTGGCACTCTCTCTTACCTGCACAACCTCCATGGCACAATCAAGCACCAGGGAAGCCTGCTCTGACTCTCCAGCCTTGTCCTCCTGCTGGCACCAGCCAGAGAGGTCATAGAGCCACAGAAGTGTCTTGGCTGGGAAAAGACCTTTAATGCCATCCAGTCCAACCATCCTCTAACTCAGCCAAGGCTGGGGCTAAACCATAGCCCACAGCACCACATCTCTGCCTTGCTGAAACCCCTGCAGGGTTGGGCATTCAGCCACCTCCCTGGGCAGCCTGTGCCAGTCTTTGGGAACCCTTTCAGTGAAGAAGTTTCTTCTAATGTCCAACCTAAACCTCCCCTGGTACAGCCTGAGGTCAGAAGTGCCCCTCCTGAAAAGCATTATCTGCAGCAGGCAGCAGTTGCAGGCAGTGGAGGGCAGATGGGATGAGAATAGAATAGAATAGAATAGAATAGAATAGAATAGAATAGAATAGAATAGAATAGAATAGAATAGAATAGAATAGAATAGAATAGAATAGAATAGAATAGACCAGGTTGGAAAAGACCTTTGAGATGATTGAGTCCAACCTCTCACCCAACACCATCTGATCAACTCAACCATGGCACCAAGTGCCTCAGCCAGGCTCTTCCTAAACACCTCCAGGGATGGGGACTCCACCACCTCCCTGGGCAGCACATCCCAATGGCCAAATGACACAAAGGCATGAGATGGGAAGGGACCTTGTGAACTCCAAGAATTTGACTAGCTCAGCCCAGCACTGCAGGCTGGAAAGGACCTAGGGTGTGATCCAAGGTGCTGAGATGCCTCCTGCCAGTAAGGAGCTGCTGCCACAGTGCCGTCAGCCCCATGATCACAGAATCAACCAGGTTGGAAAAGACCACAGAGATCATCAAGTCCAACCTGTTACCTAATACCTAACACCTCCTGACATCTAACCCATGGCTCCAAGTGCCACATCCAATCCCCTCTTGAACACCTCCAGGGATGGGGACTCCACCACCTCCCTGGGCAGCACATCCCAAGGGCCAATCTCTCTTCCTGTGAAGAACATTCTCCTCATCTCCAGCCTAAGCCTCCCCTGGCACAGCTTGAGACTGTGTCCTCTTGTTCTGGTGCTGCTTTGCCTGGGAGAAGAGACCAACCCCCACCTGGCTACAACCTCCCTGCAGGGAGTTGGAGAGAGCAATGAGGTCTCCCCTGAGCCTCCTCTTCTGCAGCCTAAGCAACCCCAGCTCCCTCAGCCTCTCCTCACGGGCTGTGCTCCAGACCCCTCCCCGCCTTGTTGCCCTTCTCTGGACACCTTCAAGTCTCTCAATGTCCTTCTTAACCTGAGGAGCCCAGAACTGGACACAGGACTCAAGGTGTGGCCTCAGCAGTGCTGAGCACAGGGCAGAATGACTTCCCTGCTCCTGCTGGCCACACTGTTCCTGATGCAGGCCAGGATGCCATTGGCCCTCTTGGCTGCCTGGGCACACTGCAGGCTCCTGTTCAGCCTACCATCCACCAGTACCCCGAGGTCCCTCCCTGCCTGGCCAGGGGGCTGCAGACATGGGCTTCTAGGTCAGGCAAAAGCAGAATAAAGCAGTGGCAGGGAGGAGCCAGGTCCTGCCCAGAGGCTGTGTGGGAACCACATTTATCACAGAAAAGGGTTGGGAAAGGACTCTGAGGCCACTGAGTCCTAGCATCAAGCCAACACCACCATGGCCAATAAACCATGTCCCCAAGTGCCATGGCCACAGGTTTCTTGTACACCTCCAGGGGTGGTGACTGCACCACCTCCCTGGGCAGCCTGTTCCAGTCCCTGCCCACTCTTGCAGCTCAGAAAGCCCACAAACCCATAAATCCCTCATCTCCAACCTAAGCCTCCCCTGGCACAATTTCAGGTCACTTCCTCTCATTCTAGCACCTGACAGTAGAAGAGGAGACCAAGCCTCACCTGGCTTCATGGAGTTGTAGAGAGCAGTGAGGTCTCCCTCAGCCTCCTCTTCTCCAGACTCAACACCCCCAGCTCCCTCAGCTGCTCCTCTCCAGACCCCCTCACCAGCTTTAGCAGGGCAATGCAAGGTCAGAGCCAAGCAGCACCTCAACGACAGCAGGGAAGGTGTTCAGGGAGCACAAAAGGCAGGGAGGGATGGCTGGAGACAGCCACTTTCTCCCTGGGCCTCAGAAAACAGGTGCCCAGAGCGTGATCCACGCACAGCTCCTTGCTTTGCAGGCCCATCTGTTACCTCTCCATCAGTAAGTCAGCCTCACAGGACAGGCTGTCTGATAAAGCTGCCTAATTCCCTGCAAGGAGGTGCAGATAAAACCCTCAGCACCTTCCCCCCCCCAGCCCCCTTCTCATTAGTATTCCTGCAGCCAAGGAAGCTTATTCTGATCCATTTGATCTCCTCTTAGTCATCCAGCCCAGGACTCAGGCAGCTCTGGAAGCTCCAGCTCTCCATTCTGCTCACATTTGCATTTCCCTTCCCCCAGACACTTTCTCCTCCGGACGATCCCCTTGGCCCATCGGCTAGCAAAGGCACAGGGCAGCCTCAGGGTGTTGTGTCCAGCGACATCCAGCAGGGACAATCCCCCTTCACTCCTCTCCTCCAAAGCCACCTGCAGCCAGCTCAGCCCCTCAGCAGCATCCCCAGGAGCTCCAGCACAAGGCTCTCCGGGGATGCTGCTGGCCAGGTTTCCAGACCTCCCCTCCTGAGTGCCACGCTGCAGGCAGTTAAGTGCCCTGCTGAAAGCCTGCTGGAGACACTGCCCTCAGCCCCTGCAGCTGGGAGTGCTGCTGAGCAGTGAAACCACCCTCAAGCACCACATTCTGCAGCCCAGCAAAGCCTTTGATCATGGAGTTCGTAGAAGAGAATCATAGAATCAACCAGGATGGAAAAGACCTCAGAGAGCATCAAGTCCAACCTAATACCCAACACCTCCTGACAACTACACCATGGCTCCAAGTGCCACAGCCAAGCCTGTTTGGAACACCTCCAGGGATGGGGAATCCACCACCTCCCTAGGCAGCAACCTCCCCTCTCCCTAGGAATTGAACTGAATTAACCAGCTTGGAAAAGACCTTTGAGATCATCCAGTCCAACCTCTCACCCAACACCATCTGATCACCTCAGCCATGGCACCAAGTGCCTCAGCCAGGCTCTTCTCAAACACTTCCAGGCACTCCACCACCTCCCTGGGCAGCACATCCCAATGGCTAACAACTCTCTCTGGGAAGAACTTTCTCCTCACCTCCAGCCTAAACCTCCCCTGGCACAGCTTGGGACTGTGTCCTCTTGTTCTGGTGCTGCTTGCCTGGGAGAAGAGACCAACCCCCAGCTGGCTACAGCCTCCCTTCAGGGAGTTGGAGAGAGCAAGAAGGTCTCCCCTGAGCCTCCTCTTCTGCAGGCTAAGCAACCCCAGCTCCCTCAGCCTCTCCTCACAGGGCTGTGCTCCAGACCCCTCCCCAGCTCTGTTGCCCTTCTCTGGACACCTCCAGCACCTCAACATCTTCCTAACCTGAGGAGCCCGAACTGGCCACAGGACTCAAGGTGTGCATCAGCAGTGCTGAGCACAGGGCACAATGATCCCCGCCCTGCTCCTGCTGGCCACACTCTTCCTGCTGCAGGCCAGGATGCCATTGGCCTTCTTGGCCAGCTGGGCACACTGCTGGCTCCTGTTCAGAAACTCTTTCAGGAGTCTCCATCACTCAGGGCCAGCAGAAGTGCAGCCTAAGGAGGGACACAGAGGGCAAAAACAAGCAGAGAAGAAGAGTCAGAGCTGACTCAGCTCAGGGGCTTCAGGGCTCTGGCTGCTGTTACTTGGAGCTGGCACAGTGCCTTGCTCCTCCTTGTCCTGCTCCCAGGCAAAGCTTGGTTTTCCCAACCCAAAAGTGACAAACAGAGAGGCTCTAGAGGACCAAATCACCTGCACACACCCCAGGTGTGCTGCTCCATGAACCCTTGGGTGGCTGACACACTTGAAGCTGGAGGGAGGAAGCAAAGGATGGTTGATGCCATCCTCAGTCAGCTGCTCTCCAACCAACTTTCTCCCTTGTGCCTTTGGGACACCAAGCTGCAAAGTCTAGAGCAGAATGAGGACTCCTGACATGCCCTCAAGCAGACCCCCACCAAACCCTCTTGAGGCTCAAAGGCTTTATCCTCAGACTCTTGCAGATGTTGTCCCATTGGGAGGTTCGTGGTGTACCTGTGGGGCCTGAGGAGAGGTCTTGATGTGCCAAGACTCTCCACACAAAGAAATGATCACCTTCAGCTGAGCAGCTCCCACCCAGCCTGCTGGTAACAGAGCCAGGAGAAGCTCAGTCCTGCAGGCTCTGAGCTCCCCCAGGCAGCCACCAGCCCCCCCTTCACAGAATCACCAGGGCTGGAAGAGACCTCCAAGATCATCCACTCCAACCTGTCACCACAGACCCTTCCCTCCAGAAAACATCACAGTTCAGGCTGAGGGAGCTGGGGGTGTTCAACCTGGAGAGAAGGCGGCTCAGGGGGGTCTCAGGGCTGCCTGCCATGCCCAAGGGGGATCTCAGGGCTGCCTGCCATGCCCAAGGGGGATCTCAGGGCTGCCTGCCATGCCCAAGGGGGATCCTAAAGGAAAGCTGCAGAGGGACTGTTCATCAGGGTGTCTAGAGACAGGACAAGGAGGAATGGTTTGAAGCTGAGGCAGAGCAGGGTTAGACTGGAGCTGAGGAAGAAGTTCTTCAGTAGGAGGGTGGTGGGACCCTGGAATAGGCTGCCCAGAGAGGTTGTGGCTGCCTCCTCCCTGGGGGTGTTCAAGGCCAGGTTGGATGAGGCCTTGAGCAGCTGAGTGGAGAGGTGTCCCTGCTCATGGTGGGGAGGTTGGAGGAGATGATCTTTGAGGGCCCTCCCAGCCCCAGCCCCTCTACCCTCTCTCGGGGCCCTCCCAGCCCCTCTACCCTCTCTCGGGGCCCCCTCCAGCCCCTCTACCCTCTCCCGGGGCCCTCCCAGCCCCTCTACCCTCTCCCGGGGCCCTCCCAGCCCCTCTACCCTCTCCCGGGCCCTCCCAGCCCCTCTACCCTCTCTCGGGGCCGCTCCAGCCCCTCTACCCTCTCTCGGGGCCCTCCCAGCCCCTCTACCCTCTCTCGGGGCCCCTCCCAGCCCCTCTACCCTCTCTCGGGGCCCTCCCAGCCCCAGCCATTCCATGACCCCTGGCAACTCTCCCTCGAGGGCTAAAAGGAAGGTGGCACAACACCTCCTCTGCCCCTGCCCGGCTCTGTTATTAGAGACACAAAGCAAGCAGCCAGCTGCACACAGGTGGCACCAGCAGGACTTCCATCCTCACTCCTGCAATCATTACCCCAGCTGAGAGAGATCTCCAGGCCCAGCCAGAGCATTGCAGAACACACCACGAAAGCACACTGCAGAGGGAGGCAAACTCATGGAAGCAGGAAGTGAAAACACATCATGCAGAGGCAAACATTGTAATCCAGCAGTGACTTCTTCCAGGGCTGCAAGGCTGGAAGGCTTCCAGAAGAGGAAAGCCAAGGAGCATCTGTTGGGGAGAGCTTCCACAAGGCTGAAGTGGTCCTGGGAGCCCTAAAGCAGGCAGCAGAAAGCGATGCTGCCTGCAGAGCTGATTTTGCTGGGCAAGAGCTGGGAGGGAAGTGTTGAGAGTTGGGGGCTCAGAAGTGAGGAGGCATGGCCTCTGCAGACAGAGCCCTGGGCTGGAAGTGCCCAGCTTTGAGCCGACTCTCTCTCAGCCTAAGGGCAGGGCCAGCAGTAAAGCTCCCCCTCCCACCTGCCCCCAATGCAGGGCTTCCCCTGGGGCCCCAGTCACAGCAAGGGGAGCTGCCTGGGCAGTCCTTACTTCAAGGGCTGCCATGAAAATGCCTCCCTGTGCCTTACCTCTGCTTCCTGCTCTCCAAGCCTGCCAGGCTCCTGCCCAGGGACCACGGTGATCCTCCCCACCTTGCATCCTGGTTGTGGCTCGAGGGAAGTTCTCCCACTGGAGCCTCCTGAAGCAGCAGCTCAGCCTGGGCCATCACTTTGAGCACTGGGATCCATTCTGAGCCCCTCACACCAAGAAGAACAGTGAGGGAGTGGAGTGTGCCTAGAGAAGGGCACAAAAGCTGGTGAAGGGGCTGGAGAAC
>JAAWVA010000388.1:0-22902 GCA_015227895.2 Colaptes auratus | reverse complement strand
GTGTAAACCTTGCCTCCCTCTTCCCTGGAGCATCTCCTGCCCAATGGCTCTCCTGTCTGATTCCCTTTCTGGTTTCCTCATCACAGCTGCCCTTCATCCCCTCCTGCTCCCGCAGGCAGCTGCAGGCTGAGGGAGGTGGCTGAAGGGCTCTGGACACAGCCCAGGCCCTCACACCCTTTGCAGAAGTCCTTTCACTGTTCCCAGTTTTGCTTTTGCCTCACAAAGCTGCTGGCTGAATCTGTTTCTGCTTCTCCTGCTTCTGTGAAGACCTCTCCTGGCATCTCCAGGGATGGAATTAAGCTGGGAGGGCAAGGATCCAGGTTAGGCTTTCCCAGGACATGCCCCTGGCCTGAGGCAGGCACAGCCTTGGTGATCCTGGAGAGAGCTGCTCCAGAGAGTTTTGCTCCATTTAGCTGCACCCAGCAGTGTGAAACTTCAGAGGAGCTTCCTGAGGACCTCATCCCCCTGAAGGCAGCAGGTTGCTGGAGGCTCTGGAGGGCAGGGAATGCTTTTGTGTACAGTTATCTCTGGAGCAGGCAACCTCTGCTCTCCTCTTGGACCACATCATGTGGTGAGGCTGCACCTCGAGTGCTGGGGCACAGTTCTGGGCTCCTCACTCCCAGAAGTGGTCTTCCCCCTGGGCTGGGCACTGGGGGAGGCTGCCCCTTGAATCCTGGGTTCAGTTCTGGACTCCTCACTCCCAGCAGGACAGTGAGGAGCTGGAGCAGGGCCAGAGAAGGGCAACCAAGCTGGGGAAGGGTCTGGAGAGCAGGGCTGGGGAGGAGCAGCTGAGGGAGCTGGGGGGGTTGAGCCTGGAGCAGAGGAGGCTGAGGGAGACCTTGCTCTCTGCAGCTCCCTGAGAGGAGGCTGCAGGGAGGTTGGGCTTGGGCTCTGCTCCCCAGGCTCAGGGGATGGAAGGAGAGGAACTGGGCTGGAGCTGTGCCAGGGGAGGCTGAGGCTGGAGAGGAGGCCAAATGTCTTTGGTGCCAGAGTGGTGAGGGCCTGGCAGAGGCTGCCCAGGGAGGTGGTGGAGTTTAGGCTGGAGGTTTAGGGCTGCACCCACTGGTCCCCTGTGATGAAGAGGTTATTCATCTACGGATATGAAACACGAGCTATTATTAATTTTATTGATCATTAAAAATGATCAATAGCCGATGAATCGCTGCTTTCTGTCCCGATTCCAGCGCACAGCAGTTAAACACATCCCTTAAGTGGTTTAGCATTTACAGTTTGGACCCGATCGGCGTATCCCCAGGGGCGATGCAGTGGAACGACAGGTGCAATGCCGCCGCTTGCCCACCAGGCGGCGACTCGACAGGCGGCTGCTCGGCCGCGCGGGGAGCTTCGCAGGGGGTGGGCGGCTGGGGCTGGCAGCGCTGCGCTGCCGGGCGCGGGGGCTTTGAACCGAGCGCTCCTGAGCGCCGAGCAGCTTAGCTGCTAGGCTGCGGCAGAGCGGCTGGTAGGCAACCTTCTCCCTCCCGCGGCAGCGGAGAGGGCACGGAACGTAGGCTAGCCGGTAGGCAGCCTCCCTTCGCAGGACTCGGGCGGCTCCCGCCGATGGCAGGGAGCGGTCCCGCGGGGTCGGCCCGGCAGGGCTGGTGCCTGGACAGGGTTGGCCCTGCGGCAGCAGGCTTTGGGGCCGGTGAGGACGGCCGCGGAGAAGAGGCGGCGGCTGCGCGGAGCGGCAGCTTCCTCTTGGCTTGGCTCGAAGGAGCGGGCGGGACCCTCTTGGAGCGGTCCCGGCTGTGGGGCACAGGCACGGACAGATTCCCCTGGGGCTCACGGGGCAGCGGCACTGGCGGCTCCTCTTCTCTCCCGCACGGCAGGGTCGCGCAGGGGCGGCTGGGCGCTGCTCCTGCGCTGTGCGAGCCGCTACGCGCGGCTGTGCCTCCTCAGCCTGCTGCTTCAGGCTGAGGCAGACGCTTGGGCTGCCCGCCTCGGCTAAGTCCCTTCCCCGGCAAGGGGGCTCGGTCCTCCTGAAGGCGCGGCGGGCCCCTCCGACCGGTGAGGCTGGCAACACAACCCTGTCGCTCCTCGGGCTCTCAGCGACGGTCCCTCCTCTGGAGACAGTCTGGGCTGAGGCACGACAGTCTTTACTGATTGGGCCCCATCCCGTTCAATATCTCTATTGATGATCTGGAGGAGGGGATGGACTCCATCTGCAGTGAGTTTGCAGATGACACCAAGCTGGCCAGTCACTAGTGGTGTGCCCCAGGGATCGGTGCTGGGCCCCATGCTTTTCAACATCTTTATTGATGATCTGGATGAGGGCATCGAGTCCATCATCAGTAAATTTGCAGATGACACCAAGCTGGGGGCAGGAGTTGATCTGCTGCAGGGCAGAGAGGCTTTGCAGAGGGACCTCGACAGGCTGGACAGATGGGCAGAGGCCAAGGGCAGGAGATTGAACACATCCAAGTGCCGGGTTCTGCACATTGGCCACAACAACCCCATGCAGTGCTACAGGCTGGGGTCAGAGTGGTTGGAGAGCAGCCAGGCAGAGAGGGACCTGGGGGTGCTGGTTGATTGTAGGTTGAACATGAGCCTGCAGTGTGCCCAGGCAGCCAAGAAGGCCAATGGCATCCTCCTGGCCTGCATCAGGAACAGTGTGGCCAGCAGGAGCAGGAGTCATTCTGCCCCTGTACACTGCACTGGTTAGGCTGCACCTTGAGTACGTGTCCAGTTCTGGGCCCCTCAGTTTAGGAAGGAGGTTGCTTACTGGAGCGTGTCCAGAAAGGGCACCAAAGTTGGTGAGGGGTTTGGAAGACAAGCCCTATGAGGAGAGGCTGAGGAGCTGGGGTTGCTTAGCCTGGAGAAGAGGAGGCTCAGGGGTGACCTTATTGCTCTCTACACCCCTTAAGGAGGTTGTAGCCAGGCAGAGGTTGTCTCTTCTCCCAGGCAGCCAGCACCAGAACAAGAGGACACAGTCTCAGGCTGCACCAGGGCAGGTTTTAGACTGGGTGTTAGGAAGAAGTTTCTATACTGAGAGAGTGATTGCCCACTGGAATCAGCTGCCTGTGGAGTGTGGAGTCACCTTCATTGGAGGTGTTCAACAAGAGGCTTGATGGGGCTTGGTGCCAGGGTTTAGTTTTTGGTTGTTTAGGTGGGTTGTATTGTACTGTATTGTACTGTATTGTACTGTATTGTACTCTTTGTACTGTTTGTACTGTATGGTACTGTGTTGTGTTTTGGGTGGGTTGGATTGGTTGATGGGTTGGACGCGATGATCTTGAAGGTCTCTTCCAACCTGGTGTATTGTGTTGTATTATTGTATTATTATTGTATTATTGGGGGCAGGAGTTGAGCTGTGAGAGGGTAGCAGAGCTCTGCAGAGGGCCCTTGCCAGGCTGGGCAGAGGGGCAGAGGCCAAGGGCAGGAGATTGAACACAGCCAAGTGCCAGGGGCTGCACTTTGGCCACAGCAACCCCATGCAGTGCTGCAGGCTGGGGGCAGAGGGGCTGAGAGCAGCCAGGCAGAGAGGGACCTGGGGGGAGTGGTGGAGACCAGCTGAACAGGAGCCAGCAGTGTGCCCAGGGGGCCAAGGAGGCCAAGGGCATCCTGGCCTGCAGCAGGAGCAGTGTGGCCAGCAGGAGCAGGGAGCTCATCCTGCCCTGTGCTCAGCACTGCTGTGGCCACACCTTGAGTCCTGTGTCCAGCTCTGGGCTCCTCAGGTTAGGAAAGCTGTTGAGCTGCTGGAAGGTGTCCAGAGAAGGGCAACAAGCTGGGGAGGGGTCTGGGGCACAGCCCTGTGAGAAGGCGAGGGGGGAGCTGGGGTGCTTGCTTAGCCTGCAGAAGAGGAGGCTCAGGGGAGACCTTGCTCTCTCTCCAACTCCCTGAAGAGAGGTTGTAGCCAGGTGGGGGTTGGTCTCTTCTGCCAGGCACTCAGCACCAGAACAAGAGGACAGAGTCTCAAGCTGTGCCAGGGGAGGTTTGGGTTGGAGGTGAGGAAGAAATTCTCCCCAGCAAGAGAGATTGGCCCTGGGGCTGTGCTGCCCGGGGGGTGGTGGAGTCCCCACCCCTGGGGGTGTTCAGAAAAGGCTTGGATGAGGCACTTGGAGCCGTGGTTGGGTTGTCAGGAGGTGTTGGGTGCTAGGTTGGACTTGGTGGTCTCTGAGGTCTTTTCCAACCTGGTTGATTCCATGGTTCCTGGGTGCTGGCTTCTCCTCGTGCAGAGGCTGCTGCTCTGCTCTCAGGTGGGAGTGAGGAGACCGAGTGGCAAGGGCTGTGGAGCTTAGCATCCCAGGCTGCAGCACAGACGCGAGGGCAGAGCGCGAGGGCAGCTTGTTTACTGCTTGGGGTGGCACTCATCAGTTTCTCCAGGCTGGGCTTGGTCAGAGGCCACTCTCCTAAACCACCAGCTTGGGCCTATGGGAAGCGTGGAGCCAGTAGCTCGAGCACCCCATGCCGTGGGTGCAGGGAGCTGTTACCCCTCAGGGGGCAGGGAAGGTTTGTGCCGCCCGGCTGAGCCTTGGCCTGTGCTCCCCCTTGGGCACGGAGGGGATGTGTCCACACATGCTGGGACAAGTTTCAGCGTCTGGGGCATCGTGCTGGGCGCATGGTGCCTTCACCACATCCCCCTGCCAGGGGCAGAGGCACCACGGTGGCTTGGGCAGTGGCAGCTGGCAGAGGGCAGCCGGGGAGAGGTGTGCAGCCACGCTGCATCTTCTGTCTCTCACACCCGTGGGAAGCTGCTGCTGTTTCTTCTGTTCAAAACAGGAGAGCTGTGGAGGTGCTGGAGCCAGGGCAAGGCAGCTGGGAAGGGGCTGGGGAAGAAACCTGCTGGAGAGAGCCTGAAGGAGCTGGGGATGGTCAGTGTGAGACACAGGAGGCTGAGGGGAGACCTCACTGCTGTCTGCAGCTCCCTGAGAGGAGGCTGTGGGGAGGCTGCTGCTGGGCTCTGCTCAGAGGGAATCAGTGACAGAAGAAGAGGGAATGGCCTCAAGCTGCCCCTGGGGAGGCTCAGCCTGGACAGTAGGGAAGATTTCTTCCCAGCAGGAGTGGTCGGGCTGGAAAGGGCTGCCCAGGGAGGTGGTGGAGTCCCCAGGCCTGGCTGTGTTTCCAGGTGGTTTGGCTGTGGTGCTTGGGGCTGTGGTTCAGGGCTGAGCCTTGCAGGGCAGGGCTCTGGGTTGGCCCTGGTGCTCCTGAGGGTCTCTGCCAGCCTCGGTGTCTCTGTGGCTCTGTGACTCTGGGTAGGTTTTTTGTGTTTTTGATTATGTGTGGTGGTGGTTGGTTTGGTTGGGGTTTGCCGGAGATGGACTCCTCTGGCACCTTTCATTTGCTTGCCCAACCCCATCTGTGCTTGGGTTCTGTCTGGGTACTGCCCCTCAAGACGTTGTGTGAGGGTTGGACCTGAGAGGGACTATCACGAATCACCGAATGGGTTGGGTTGGAAGGGACCTTAAAGGCTACTCTACGTCCAACCCCCCTGCCAGGGGCAGGGACACCTCCTGCTGAGCCCCTGACCACCTTCAGGGAGGTGGCAGCCGCGACCTGCCCGGGCATCCTGCGGCGACAGACCAAGGGGCAGTCAGTGGCTTGAAACCAGAGCAGGAGTGGATTCACATCGGACATCGGGAAGGCAATTCCCTACTCCGAGGCTGGTGAGACCCTGCAGTAGTCGCGGACACCCCCCCGGCAACCAGCCCCAGGGGTCCCTCCCTTCTCTCGCTCCACTCACTCCATCTCCTCCCTTCCCTCCTCTGGCTCCCTCCCCCCTTCCGTCCCTCCGCCTCTTCCTCCTCTGGCTCCCTCCTTCCCTTCCGTCCGTTCCTCCTCTCACTCCCCCCCCCCTCGGTCCCTCCCTCTCCCCGGCCTGTTCCACCCCTCCTCTTCCTCCTTTGGCTCCCTCCTTCCCCTCCGCCTCTTCCTCCTCTCTCCCCTCCTCCGCCTCGCTCCTCCCCCCGGCCTCGCTCTGCACCTCCCGGAAGTAGTTCCGGGGGGGGGAGTGGGGGGAGGTTGGGCCTCTGGATCCTGCCGCGCTTTGCTAGAACCGGAGGAGTCGCAGTGCGCGCCCGGAAAGTAGTTCCCTGGTGACGCCGACAGACGCACGCGAGCGCGGAGGCAGCAGCGGCAGCCGCCGCGACCTTTGCGCAGCCCAGCGGCCGGCCCGGCCCGGCCCGGCTCGATCCGGCTCGGCTCCGCTCGGCTCGCCCGGGCCCGCTCGATCCGGCTCGGCTCCGCTCGGCTCGGCCCGACTCGGCCCGGCCCGGCTCGGCTCGGCTCGCCCGGCCCGGCTCGGCTCGGCTCGGCTCGGCTCGCCCGGCCCGGCGCCGGCATGTTCAAGAACACGTTCCAGAGCGGCTTCCTCTCGGTGCTGTACAGCATCGGCAGCAAACCGCTGCAGATCTGGGACAAGAAGGTGAGCGGCGCCTGGGGGCAGCCGGGGCCGGGGCCGGGGCCGCTTCCCGCTCAGCCTGCCCGGGGGAGAGGCGCCCGGCCCGGTTCGGCGGGAGGCCGCCGTGGGGGGGCCGCCGCTGCGGGTTGCTGGGACACCCCCGGTGCTGAGGGGCTTGAGCACAAAGAGCCTGTGAGGAAGGGCTGGGGGCCTGGGGGGTGCGGGCTGGAGGCTGGGGGGAGACCTTCATCACCCTCTGCAGCTCCCTCAGAGGAGGTTGGAGCCAGGTGGGGTTGGGCTCTTCTTATATGCAGCAAGGCACAGGAGAAGAGGCAGCAGCCTCAGGCTGTGCCGGGGGAGGCTCAGGTTGGAGCTGAGGAACAGTTTCATCCCAGGAAGGGTTCTCAGGCACCGGCCCAGGCTGCCCGGGGAGGTGGTGGAGTCTGCATCCCTGGAGGTGTTTCAGAGCTGCCTGGAGGTGGTGCTGAGGGAGGTCACAGGCTCCCAGGGTGTGAGGGGCTGGAAGGGAGCTCTGGAGAGCTGCCAGTGCCAGCCCCTGCCAGAGCAGGAGCAGAAAATCCAGCCCAGGGCACACAGGAACACATCCAGGCAGGGCTGGGAAGGCTCCAGAGCAGGAGACTCCACAACCTCTTTGGGCAGCCTGCTCCAGGCCTCTGGGAGCCTCCCAGCCAACAAGTTCTTCTTCCTGCTGAGGTGGAAGCTCCTGTGGTGGTTTGGTGCTGGTGGCCCTGTGAGCTCTAGGGGAGAGGGTTGGGACTTGGTGATCTTCAAGGCCTCATCCATCCTCAGCAGCTCTGTGACTCTGTGACTCTGCCTCTCCTGGCTGAGCAGAGGAGCCCTGCAAGAGGCAGCAAACCTTGTCAGGTGCTGGCAGCAGAAAGCAAAGCAAGCCTTTGCCACCTTCAGCAGCTTCCCCATGGCCTCGAGGGGCTGTTACTGGGGGGGGGGGGGTCTTCTCTTGTGGGTGACCCAATTTTAAACAGCTTGGCTTGAAGAGATTTGAAGGTGGGCCATGGTGGTGGCTCCTAGTGTGGGCAAGGAGTCAGGAGTCTTCCATCTCTTCGTTTCTTCCTTGCTGCCTAGTTTTAGGGCAGGCTGAGAGAGTTGGGGTTGTGCAGGCTGGAGAGGAGAAGGCTCCAGGGAGACCTTCTGGTGGCCTCCCAGGATCTGCAGGGGGCTGCAGGAAAGCTGGGGAGGGACTTTGGAGGGTGCCAGGAGGGACAGGACTGGGGGGGCTGGAGCAAAAGTAGAAGTGGGGAGCTGGAGCTTGGCTGTGAGGAAGAAGTTGTTGACCAGGAGGGTGGTGAGGAGCCTGTCCCAGGCTGCCCAGGGAGGTGGTGGAAGCCTCCTGCTGCTGGCTGGAGGTGTTTGCAGCCAGGCTGGAGGTGGCTGTGAGCAACCTGCCCTGGTGTGAGGTGTCCCTGCCCAGGGCAGGGGCTTGGAGCTGGCTGAGCCCTGAGCTCCCTGCCATCCCTGCCAGCTCTGGGGTTCTGGAGTGGGCAGCAGGGACAGAGGCCTCCCTGGCCTTCAGCAGACTGGTGATGGTTGCTTGACCTCGAGTGAGCATTTGCAGGCTGTGGGGGGAGGGACTGGCAGGGCAGACCCATGCTTCACGGAGAGCTTGTGGTCAGGGGAGAAGCCTGCTGCTCTTCATGTCAGAGCAATGAAGCTGGGGAAGGGTCTGGAGAATTGGGCTTGTGAGGAGCAGCTGAGGGAACTGCTCCTCAAGGCCGGGCTGGATGGGGACCTGAGCAGCCTGGTCCAGTGGAAGGTCTCCCTGGTTGTCCAGGCAGTGCCTCCTGTAGGGCTTGCATGGGGCTGGGCTCCTCTGGCACTGCCTTGGTGGCAGCAGGAGGCATCCTTAGGAGTAGCTCAGGAGAGGTGCTCGGGGGTCTGTCTGTCCTGAGGAAGCTTGGGTGAGCTCTCTGAGAGCACTGTCCTGCTCACAGAGGTGTGGTGTGGAACCAGAGTGGGCTTTCAGACTGTTGGAGAGGGTCCAGAGAAGGCCTCCCAGATGCTCAGAGGGCTGCAGAACCTCTGCTATGGGGCAGGCTGGGAGAGCTGGGGCTGTGCAGCCTGGCAAAGGCTCTGGAAAGAGCCTTTCAGTACCTGAAGAGGCTCCAGGAGAGCTGGGGAGGTGCTTTTGACAAGGGCTGGGAGTGCCAGGAACAGGGAGAATAGCCTGGAGCTGGGAGAGGGGAGGCTGAGACTGGAGAGGAGGAAGAGATTGTTGGCAGGGAGGCTGGGGAGAGCCTGGCCCAGGCTGCCCAGGGAGGCTGTGGCTGCCCCCTGCCTGCAGGTGCTCAGGACCAGGCTGGATGAGGCCTTGAGCAGCCTGGGTGTCCCTGCCCATGGCAGGGGGTTGGCAGTGGGTGATCTTTAAGCTCCCTCCCAACCCAACCCCTTCCATGGATCTGTGACCCCTGTGGATCTTCTTGATGATTTTTCTCCACATGCCTGCTGCTGGTGCATGGAGGTTGACCATGGTCAGCAGTTTCAGATGCTGCTGGCAGGGCCCGAGGTCAGCTGGCGCTCAAGACTCAGCTGAGTGCCAAAGGTTTTCTCTCCCTCCAGGATGCAGCCAGGAGCAAGCCTCTCTGGAGGCTGTGCTGGGCTCCTCTCCTGCAGCCTGTCCCTGCCTGCTTAGTTCTCTGCCACAGCAGCCTTGTTTCATAGTTTCATAGAATCAGTCAGGGTTGGGAGGGACCACAAGGATCAGCCAGTTCCAACCCCCTGCCATGGGCAGGGACACCCCACACTAGAGCAGGCTGCCCACAGCCTCATCCAGCCTGGGCTAAACCCCTCCAGGGACAGGCCTCAACCACCTCCCTGCACAACCCATTCCAGGGCTTCACCACTCTCATGGGAAGAACTTCCTCCTCACCTCCAGCCTGAATCTCCCCCCTCAGCTTCATTCCATCCCCCTAGTCCTATCACTCCTGAGATCCTGAGCAGTCCCTCCCCAGCCTTCCTGTAGCCCCCTGCAGATCCTGGAAGGCCACAATGAGGTCACCTGGGAGCCTTCTCTTCTCCAGCCTGAACAGCCCCAACTCCCTCAGTCTGTCCTCACAGCAGAGGTGCTCCAGCCCTCTGCTCATCCTCCTGGCCCTGCTCTGGACACCTTCCAGCCCCTCCAGATCCCTCTTGTAACAGGGGCTGCAGACCTGGGCAGTACTGCAGGTGGGTCTCAGCAGGGCTGAGCAGAGGGGAGAATCCCCTCCCTTGCCCTGCTGGCCACACTTCTCCTGCTGCAGCCCAGGCTCTGCTTGGCTTCCGGGCTGCAAGTGCACCCTGAGAGCTCCTGGGAGCTTCTCCTCCCCCAGCCACCCCCAGGCTCTCTCCTCAGGGCTGCTCCCCAGCCAGTCCCTGCCCAGCCTGGATGTGTGCCTGGGATTGCCTCCACCCAGCTGCAGGACCCTGCCCTTGGTCTTGTTGAAGCTCCTGAGGTTGGCTTGTGCCCACCTCTCCAGCCTGCCCAGCTCCCTCTGGATGGATCCTTCCCTCCAGCTGTCTGCTGCACCACACAGCTTGGTGTCAGCAGCAACCTTGCTGAGGCTGCACTCACTGCCACTGTCCATGGCACCCACAGAGATGTTGAACAAGCCTGGTCCCAGGACTGATCCCTGAGGGCCTCTGCTTGTCCCTGGCCTCCCCTGGGACATGGACCCACGGACAGCCACTCTTTGGGTGCAGCCACCAAGCCAGTTCTTGTCCAGGTCGCCCCAGATAGCTACACCTCAAATACAGCCCTGGAAGCTCCTCACTCCTTCTCCCCAGACCTGTGTGCACCAGGTGCTGCAGCACAGCCGAGCAGCTCTTGCTTTTGCCTCTTGTTTTGCCCCCAGCTCCCTTCCTGGGGAGAAGGAGGTGGCCCAAGGACCTCATGCTTGTTCAGGAGCCAGCAGGGAAGCTGTGAGCCCTGCTGGGCTGCCCTGAGGTGAGGCCACACCCGGGCAGCGCCCCTGCCTGTGTTGTGGGTCGCTGTTGCTGCCTCGGGTCGGTTGCCAGACGCCAGCAACAATGCAGGAGAAGGCCTCCAGAGGTCGACCACGGACCGTGGCGTGCTGGCCCCAGGGCGCTGGGGATGTTGCTCCTTGCTGCTCTTCTTCTGGCCTTTGTGAGGCTCGAGCAGGGCTGCCAGCAGCAAGGGAAGCCTCAGGAAATAGGTCTGTTCAGACACAGCTGTCCCTGGAGCTGCTGCTCCCTCCAAACCCTGGCAGGTGTCTGCCCAGAGCAGGGCCAGGAGGATGAGCAGAGGGCTGGAGCCCCTCTGCTGTGAGGACAGACTGAAGGAGTTGGGGCTGTTCAGGCTGGAGAAGAGAAGGCTCCCAGGTGACCTCATTGTGGCCTTCCAGGATCTGCAGGGGGCTACAGGAAGGCTGGGGAGGGACTGCTCAGGATCTCAGGGAGTGATAGGACTAGGGGGAATGGATGAGCTGGAGGTGGGGAGATTCAGGCTGGAGGTGAGGAGAAGTTCTTCCCCATGAGAGTGGTGAAGCCCTGGAATGGGTTGTGCAGGGAGGTGGTTGAGGCCCTGTCCCTGGAGGGGTTTAAGCCCAGGCTGGATGAGGCTCTGGGCAGCCTGCTCTAGTGTGGGGTGTCCCTGCCCATGGCAGGGGGGTTGGAACTGGCTGATCCTTGTGGTCCCTTCCAACCCTGCCTGATGCTATGATACTGTGATACATGCAAAAGCTTTTGTGGGGTGCCTTTGGAGAGTAGGGAACCTCCCACTTCACCCTGATGCAGAGGGTGTTAGGTCGTGAGGAGGCCGTGCCCTGGAGGGCCCCTTCCAAGGAGGCTGTGCCCTGGAGGGCCCCTTCCAACCCAAACCATTCTCTGAATGTATTTCAAGAGCTTCTCTTTTCTGAGAGGGTGATTGGCCTTTTTTCCCCCCTTTTCCCAGCTTCTAAATTCCACCTCCTTAAGCACAGAATGCATCTGGTTGGAAGAGACCTCCAAGATCAGCCAGGTCCAACCCTCCACCTAGAAAGCATTGGCCACAGGTAGATGTGGAGTTCCAAACTGGGCTGAAGTCTCTTTCTCTGAGCTTCCATGAGACAGAGGAAAGCCTCTGATGACTGGGAGCTCCCAGTGGCTACAGCAGGACCACCCCCCCCCCGCCCCACAAAGCTGAGGGCTGTGCCTGGTGGAGTGGGGGATGGTCTGTGTGAGCTCACTGGGAAGGGACCTGATCAGCCTGCAGAAGAGAAGGCTCCAGGGAGACCTTAGGCCTTGCAGTACCTGAAGGCAGCTCCAGGAGAGCTGGAGAGGGACTCTGGACAAGGGCTGGGAGTGGCAGGCTGAGGGAGAATGGCCTGGAGCTGGGAGAGGGGAGCCTGAGAGTGGAGAGGAGGAAGAATTGTTGGCAGGGAGGCTGGGGAGAGCCTGGCCCAGGCTGCCCAGGGAGGCTGTGGCTGCCCCCTGCCTGGAGGTGCTCAGCACCAGGCTGGATGAGGCCTTGAGCAAGTTGGGCTGGGGGGAGGGGTCCCTGCCCATGGCAGGGGGCTGGAGCTGGCTGAGCTCTGAGGTCCCTTCCAACCCAAGCCATTGTGTGCATCGGGGAGGTGGTCCCTGGGGCAGGCAGCAGGTGAGTTCAGGCTCTGGTGGGGAGCTGGGCTCGGGAGCCTGGTGAGGAGCTGAGCTGGGGCCCTTGGCTCCTGGGAGACAGCACTTTGAGCCCCTGCTGGCAGTGAGTGCTCCAAGGCCGCCGGGGGCACTGGTGCAGCTCTGCTGTGAGCAAGGCTGAGAGGACTGGGGCCGTCAGCCGGGCAAGGAGCAGCCTGAGGGGGCCTCGGCGGGGTGGAACTCTGGCACGGGCTGCCCGGGGAGGTGGTAGAGGCCCCGACCCTGCAGACATTCGAGGTGAGGCTGGAGGAGGCCCTGGGCAGGCTGATGTAGGGGAGGGTGTCCCTGCTGAGGGCAGGGGGTGTCCTGGGGGAGGTTTGGGGGTGCCTGCCGGGCCGGGCCTCCCGTGACCCCGGCTCCCTCTCTCGCAGGTGCGCAATGGCCACATCAAGCGAATCACAGACAACGACATCCAGTCCCTGGTGCTGGAGATTGAAGGAACTAATGTCAGGTAGGAGAAGGCATCTTCTTCTACCCTAGTGTGCCCTCTGAGCTTGGCCCTGGAGCAGAAAGATGTCAGTGCCCAGCAGATGGCTCCTTCAGACGTGGTTGTCCCCCTCTACTCAGCGCTGGTGAGGCCACTCCTCGAATACTGGGTACAGTTTTGGGCCCCCTCAACTGCCAGGAAGGACACTGAGGGGCTGGAGAGTGTCCAGAGAAGGGGGCTGGAGAAAGAGGGCTGGTGAGGAGCAGCTTGAGGGAGCTGGCAGTGCTCAGCCTGGAGAAGAGGAAGCTGAGGGGGGACCTCTTTGCTCTCTACAGCTCCCTGAAGCGGGGCTGGAGCCAGGTGAGGGCCAGTCTCTTCTCACAGGGCGAGAGAAGACAGCCTCAGGTTGTGCCAGGGGAGGCTCAGGTTGGATGGTAGGAGAAATGTCTTCCCAGAAAGGGTTTCTCAGGCCCTGGCCCAGGCTGCCCAGGGAGGTGGTGGAGTCTCCATCCCTGGAGGTGTTTCAGAGCTGCCTGGAGGTGGTGCTGAGGGAGGTGGTGGCTCAGCAGCAGTGGTGGCAGTGTGGGCAGCAGCTGAGGGGGTGGGCACTGATGGTCTCCAAGGTCTCTTCCAACCTCCACAGTTCTGTAATCCTACTGCAAGCTCTTTGTCAGTAAATTAAAGAATGTAATCCAGGGTCAGCCTGTTGTGGCCTGTCCCTGGCTGTGCTTCCACAGCTCTCTGTCTTTCTCAGTGGGGCTAAGGGATGAGAACTAAAAATCAAATCCCCTTAGTTTTCCCCCACTTGAGGGGGGAAGGAAAAGACAAGACCAAAGCTGTATCTGTCTGGTGCCCAGTCCGTGCTGGCTGCTCCTTCTGCATCTCCTCTTGTCCTGGGCTGCTCTGCTGCTCCCCATGTGACAGCAGGGAGATCAAAGGGGAGCTGCTTTACTCAGCAACCTCATCTCCATCGACTGGAGAGGGAGAGAGATGCCAGCTCCATGAGCAGCTCCAGAGTCTCCAAGGCTTCTCCAGGGGTGATTCAGAGCAGGGCTCTCCTTATAAGGGCAGTGGAGACTCCTCTCCTGCAGCCAGGCTGAGCCAGCTCCTGCCTTCCTCCCAAGATGTGTTGATAGAGGACTTGCCAGGCCTGCCTCTCAGGCTCATGACCTCTGGCTTTCCAGCCACACAGAGCACACAGGGCCCCTGCTCTGCTCTGGAGGGCTGCAGCTGCTCACTTTCAAGGATAGGAGGAGGTTGTGTCAAGAAACAGCACTGATGTGGTCTTGAATCTGGGGAGGTGAAGCTGTCCAGGCAGGAGTTCCATGCCTTGGGTGAGAAGAGTGGGGGTTTGGAATACATTCTTTGGGCCTTTTATCATCATCATCTTCTTGCAGCTCTCTCTGAAACCCTCCCTCCTGTGTCCAGGAAGCCCCTGGTGGTTGTTGGGATCTTCTGATCACAGCTCTCTCCTTTTCTGCTTGCCCTCCAAGAGAGCTCTGGGGGACAGGGGAGAGACTTTGGGGCGCAGGCCCTGCGCTCTGTGAGGTGCTGAAGTGGTTTTGTGTCCCTCTTAGTACCACATACATCACCTGCCCTGCTGACCCAAAGAAGACCCTGGGCATCAAGCTGCCTTTCCTAGTGATGATCATCAAGAACCTGAAGAAGTACTTCACTTTTGAAGTGCAGGTGAGGAGTGTGCAAGGGGGAGACCCCTCCAGGGCTCGGTGAGGAAGGGGCTGCAGGGGAGCCTGTGCTCTTCTGTAGGAGCTTGTCCCAGGTGCCCAGTGACCCCAAAACACTTCTGTGATGTGTCAGGGCCTCTTCCAGAGGAGGCCACTGAGGTGATCAGAGGGCTGGAGAGCCTCCCCTGTGGGGACAGGCTGGGAGAGTTGGGGCTGTTGAGCCTGGAGAAGGCTGCAGCCTTCTGTAGCTGAAGGGCTCCAGGAGAGCTGGGGAGGGACTGTGGCCAAGGGCTGGGAGGGGCAGGAGCAGGGAGAATGGCCTGGAGCTGGGAGAGGGGAGCCTGAGTGGAGAGGAGGAAGAGATTGTTGGCAGGGAGGCTGGGGAGAGCCTGGCCCAGGCTGCCCAGGGAGGCTGTGGCTGCCCCCTGCCTGGAGGTGTTCCAGGCCAGGCTGGATGAGGCCTTGAGCAGGCTGGGCTGGGGGGAGGGGTCCCTGCCCATGGCAGGGGGCTGGAGCTGGATGATCTCTGAGGTCCCTTCCAACCCAAACCCATTGTGTGATTCCCCAAGCCTTGAGCAGCTGCTCTCGGGGGGGTGGGGGTGAGGGTGGGGGGAGCTGGGGCCTCTGCCCCCCCTGCCCCAGCAGCCTCCCTGCCTGCCCGCCCGGCGCAGGTGCTGGACGACAAGAACGTGCGGCGGCGCTTCCGGGCCAGCAACTACCAGAGCACCACCAGGGTGAAGCCTTTCATCTGCACCATGCCCATGAGGCTGGACGAGGGCTGGAACCAGATCCAGTTCAACCTCTCCGACTTCACCCGCCGCGCCTACGGCACCAACTACATCGAGACCCTGCGCGTCCAGGTCGGCACTGCCGCGGCACAGCGGCACCGGCACACCGGCGAGCCTGCCCGGCCCTGCCCAGCCTTGCCCTGCCCGGCCCTACCTGGCCCGGCCCAGCCCTGCCCTGCCCTGCCCTGCCCAGCCCAGCCCTGCCCTGCCCTGCCCTGCCCGGCCCAGCACAGCCCGGCCCTACCCGGCCCGGCCCGGCCCTGCCCTGCCCAGCCTGGCCCTGCCCAGCCTGGCCCTGCCCAGCCCTGCCCAGCCCTGCCCTGCCCAGCCCTGCCCTGCCCTGCCCTGCCCTGCCCTGCCCTGCCCTGCCCAGCCCTGGCCCTGCCCTGCCCAGCCCTGCCCTGCCCTGCCCTGCCCAGCCCAGCCAGCCCTGCCCTGCCCTGCCCTGCCCGGCCCAGCACAGCCCGGCCCTACCCGGCCCGCCCTGCCCTGCCCAGCCCTGCCCTGCCCAGCCTGGCCCTGCCCTGCCCTACCTGGCCCAGCCCGGCCCTGCCCAGCCCTGCCCAGCCCTGCCCAGCCCTGCCCGGCCCGGCCCAGCCCTGCCCAGCCCTGCCCTGCCCTGCTCAGCCCAGCCCTGCCCTGCCCTGCTCAGCCCTGCCCTACCCTGCCCTGTCCTCCCTGCCAAGACCTCACCTGCAGTACTGTGTCCAGCTCCGGAGCCCTCAGCACAGGAAGGACTTGGACCTTGATCTTGGTGGGAGGGAGCTCATGCTCAGGAATGGGATGGTCTCTGGGGTCCCTTCGGACCCCAACCATTCTGGGGTGGTCTCTGGGGTCCCTTCCGACCCCAACCATTCTGGGGTGGTCTCTGGGGTCCCTTCGGACCCCAACCATTCTGGGGTGGTCTCCGGGGTCCCTTCCGACCCCAACCATTCTGGATTCTGTGACCTGGTGGAGAGGCTCCAGAGGAGGCCAGGAGAATGCTCAGGGGGTTGGAGCAGCTCTGCTGTGAGGCCAGGCTGAGGGAGCAGGGGGTGCTGCCTGGAGAAGAGAAGGCTCCAGGGGGACCTTAGGGCAGCCTTCCAGTACAGGAAAGCTGGGGAGGGACTACAAGGGTTTGTACTGATAGGAGGAAGGGGAATGGACTGAAGCTTGAGGAGAGCAGATTGAGAGTGGAGATGAGGAAGAATTGTTGGCAGGGAGGCTGGGGAGACTCTGGCCCAGGCTGCCCAGGGAGGCTGTGGCTGCCCCCTGCCTGGAGGTGTTCAGGACCAGGCTGGAGGAGGCTCTGAGCAACCTGGGCTGGTGAGAGGTGTCCCTGGGGGGTTGGAACTGGGTGATCTCTCAGCTCCCTTCCAAGCCATTCCAGGGGTCTGAGAGTGCTGTGTGTGGAGCCTGCCTGCTCCTGGCTGTGGTGGCACTGCTGCCCTGCAGGCTTGCCCTGGGTTGGGCAGGCAGGCAGCTGGGAAATGTCTGCTCCCTCCAGTGCCCATGGCAGAGACTGGAGTGACTCCTTCACTGCCAGCTGATAGTGGGGGCACAGCAGACTGCAGAGTCTCCTTCCTGACCTCAGGGAGGCCCTGAAAAGGGAGGGTTAAAAGGCAATCAGCTGAGGCTGAGAGTGCTCTGACAAGTGCTGATAGCAGTGGAGGAGCAGAGGTGGGTTCACAGCAAAGAATCTTCCAGGCAGCTAAGGCAGAGATGCCAGAGCTTGGCCAAATCTCTTGAGCCACCTTGGAGCGCTGCAGAGAGCACCTAAGCCAAAGCAGAGGATGTAGGCCAATGTTTCTTCTCTGCTCATAGCATCACTCCCCCAAGTTAGGTGGAGGGTAGGAGGCTCTGCAGAGGGGCTTGGATAGATTGGATCCGTGGCCAACGTTCCCAGGATGAGCTTCAACAAGGCCAGTGCCAGGCCCTGCACTTGGGTCACAGCAACCCCAAGCAGTGCTGCAGGCTTGGGGCAGTGTGGCTGGCAAGCTGCTGGCAGGATGGGACCTGGGGGTGCTGATGGCCAAGCAGCTGAAAAGGAGCCAGCAGTGTGCCCAGGGGCCAGGAGAGCCAAAGGCCTCCTGGCTGGGCTCAGCAATGCTGTGTCCAGAGGAGCAGGCAGGGGACTGTGCCCTGGGGCTCAGCTCTGGGCACCTCAGCCCAAGAGAGCTGTGGAGGTGCTGGAGCCAGGGCAGAGCAGGGCAGGGCAGCTGGGAAGGGGCTGGGGAAGAAACCTGCTGGAGAGAGCCTGAAGGAGCTGGGGATGGTCAGTGTGAGACACAGGAGGCTGAGGGGAGACCTCACTGCTGTCTGCAGCTCCCTGAGAGGAGGCTGTGGGGAGGCTGCTGCTGGGCTCTGCTCAGAGGGAATCAGTGACAGAGGAAGCCTACAGAAGGCTGGGGAGGGACTTTTCAGGCTATCAGGCAGTGCTAGGACTAGGGGGAATGGAATGAAGCTGGAGGTGGGGAGAGTCAGGCTGGAGGTGAGGAGGAAGTTCTTCCCCAGGAGAGTGGTGAAGCCCTGGAATGGGTTGTGCAGGGAGGTGGTTGAGGCCCTGTCCCTGGGGGTGTTTAAGCCCGGGCTGGATGAGGCTCTGGGCAGCCTGCTCTAGTGTGGGGTGTCCCTGCCCATGGCAGAGGGGTTGGAATTGGCTGATCCTTGTGGTCCCTCCCAACCCTGACTGAATATATGAAACTAATCTATGAAACTAAGAAGAGGGAATGGCCTCAAGCTGCCCCTGGGGAGGCTCAGCCTGGACAGTAGGGAAGATTTCTTCCCAGCAGGAGTGGTCAGGGGCTGGAAAGTGCTGCCCAGGGAGGTGGTGGAGGTCCCCAGGCCTGGCTGTGTTTCAGGTGGTTTGGCTGTGGTGCTTGGGGCTGTGGTTCAGGGCTGAGGCTTGCAGGGCAGGGCTCTGGGTTGGCCCTGGTGCTCCTGAGGGTCTCTGCCAGCCTCGGTGTCTCCGGGGCTCTGCCTCAGAGTGCTCCGGGTCGGAAGGGGCCTCCGGAGCTCTGCCAGCCCAACCCTTCTGCGGTCGGCAGCCACCTCCTCCCCTGGTGCCCTGTCAGGTTGAGGCAGAGCAGGCTGGCAGGGCTCTGCTGCTGCTGTGCAGCTGGGGGTGGCAGGGGCCAGGGGCAAAGGGAGCTGACTCTGTCTGTGCCCCCCCAGATCCACGCCAACTGCCGCATCCGCCGCGTCTACTTCTCCGACCGCCTCTACTCGGAGGACGAGCTCCCAGCGGAGTTCAAGCTCTACCTGCCTGTCCAGAACAAGGCCAAGGTGAGTGTCTGGTGGGGTGCAACTCCCCTCCCCCCAGCACTGCATGTGCCAGCCCAGCCCAGCTGGAAGCAAGTGGAAGCTGTGTTTACAGGCAGACCTCCGATCTGCAACGGGAGCCAAAGAATAAAACCTTAAAGACCTGCAGGGGTGAGGCTTCCACCACCTCCCTGGGCACCCTGTGCCAGGGGCTCCTGCTGGTGGCCTCCCAGGGGCTGCAGGAGGCTGCAAGAAAGCTGGGGAGGGACTTTGGAGGGTGTCAGGGAGGGATGGGACTGGTGGGGAGGGATGGAGCAAAAGGAGAAGTGGGGAGGTTGAGCTTGGCTGTGAGGAAGAAGTTGTTGGCCAGGAGGGTGGTGAGAGCCTGTCCCAGGCTGCCCAGGGAGGTGGTGGAAGCCTCCTGCTGCTGGCTGGAGGTGTTTGCAGCCAGGCTGGAGGTGGCTGTGAGCAAGCTGCCCTGGTGGGAGGTGTCCCTGCCCATGGCAGGGGCTTGGAGCTGGCTGAGCCTGGGGGTCCCTGCCAGCCCTGACAACCCTGTGCTTCTAATCTGGACAAGCCCTGCAACATTTGCAGGTATTTACAATTGCTAAACAGCACAAGAGCCCCACCCTGGTCTTTGACCAGCTACCAGCTTCTTCCCTGCCTCTCCTTACCCCCCCTGTACACAAGGAGAAAGGAAGGGAGCAGAGAAGGTGAAACCAAAACAGTGCAGCCAAGGTCCAGCAGAAGCAAGTTCATCTCTCTCCCAGAGCCCAGGAGGGAGAAGAGAGGGGAAGTTGTTGTGGGACAGCCAGCTTTAGTCCCTTCTCTCTTCCAGTGGCATTGTTTGGATGTGTCTCTATTTTCCACCCCCAGCAGTGATGATCTGCCTTTGACTGCTTTGCTCTTCCCAGAGCTCTGAAAGATTTTCAAACTCCCACAGTGAGCCAGCTGTGGGCAGAGGAGGGGAGCAGAGCATCAGCTGGCCCAGGCTGGCATTCCTCTTCCTCCCTCTCCACTGCCTTCCCCGAGCCAGAGCTCTGCTGCTGGCAGCAGTGTGCCAGGGAGCAGCCTCCCTGCTGCCAGGCTGAGCAGGCTGGTGGGGGCAGGGGGGGAGCCCTTGCTGAGTGGCTCCATGCCAGAACACATGGAGGTGGCATCCCCAGCGAGGAGCAGCTGCTCCCCCAGGTCCTTCCTGTCTGTGCTGAAGGGCTCTGAGCAGGGGCAGCAGCCTGGCAGCATCTCTCTAGAGCTCTCCCCCCATGACTCAGCACAGCAGCTTTGCTTTTCAGAGCTAGCTGCAGCTCCACACTTGGCATGGCAGGAGAGAGGCTCTTTGTGGCCCTCTGGCTCAAATTTACTCCTCCTCTGATCCCTTCTGTGGCTGTGAGCAACCTGCTGTGGTGTGAGGGCTCCTGCCCATGGCAGGGGGGTTGGAGCTGGCTGAGCCTTGGGGTCCCTTCCAGCCCTGGCAGCTCTGGGGGTCTGTGATTCCCTGGCCAGTGCAGACAGGGGCTCTGAGTCATAGTGATAGGACAAGAGGGAATTGAAGCTTGAGGAGGGCAGACTGAGAGTGGAGAGGAGGAAGAGATTGTTGGCAGGGAGGCTGGGGAGAGCCTGGCCCAGGCTGCCCAGGGAGGCTGTGGCTGCCCCCTGCCTGGAGGGGTTCCAGGCCAGGCTGGAGGAGGCCTTGAGCAGCCTGGGCTGGGGGGAGGGGTCCCTGGCCAGGGCAGGGGGCTGGAGCTGGCTGAACTTTAAGCTCCCCCAACTCAGTGTTTGAATGCATGAATGAGGAAGGGGCCAGGCAAGGATGTGGCTGCCCTGCAGGAGGAGAGGCCCTGGGACACAGGCAGCAGTGCTGAGGCTTGGGCAGCCTCTGCTCTCCCAGGCCAGCCTGGCCCAGGCTGGATGCTTCCTGTAGCAGGGAAGATTCCTCAGCTGAATTCCTAGGAGCTGAGGGGAGGATGCTGGGTGCTGATCGTGGGGGGAGGCAGAAGGCAGTGTCAACACCACTGGGGACCCTGCCACCGTCTCCTGGGCTGCAGGAGCCACCTGCAGGTGCCTGGGGAATGCTTGGAGGCCCTCCCAGTGGACTCCCCTCCGTGCTGCCAAAGCCTCATCGTTGTCTCCTTTCTTCTCCTTGCTCTGTCCAGCAGTAGCACCACGGTGGGAAGAGATGCAAGAGATGCCTGGGGGCTGTAGGAAGACCAAAAGCAAGTGGGAAGAGGAGGCCCTGCTGTTGAGACTCAAGTTTTAGCCTGCTGCCTGGCCTGAGGTGGGCACAGAGGGCTTGCTCCAAGTGCCACTGTGCCTCTGAAGAGAGGATTCAGCAGCAGTTCAAGGGTTCAGGGAAGTGTTGCCCCTCTTGGGAGGCACTGGTTGGATTTTCTTCTCATTTCCTTGCTTTCCATCCCTTGTACACATTCTGAATGTGGCTCTCAAGCCTCCCCCTTGGAAGGGTATTAAATGTTTGACTCTCTTAAGGGCTGCTTCTGGCTTCTTCCTCCTTGCTGTGGTGCAACAGGGGAGGCTCCTCCAAGGGCCCACCGAGGAAGGGGCTGCAGGGCAGAGCCTCCTGCACTCTGTGCAGGAGCTGGTCCCAGGCACTGAGAGGCCCCAAAACACTTTTGCTGTCTTGGCCATGTGGTGTGTGAGGACTTCTTCCAGGGGAGGCCACCAGGATGCTCAGAGGGCTGAAGAACCTCTCCTGTGGGGCCAGGCTGGGAGAGTTGGGGCTGTGCAGCCTGGAGAAGGCTGCAGGGAGACCTCAGAGCAGCCTGCCAGGAGCTGAAGGGGCTCCAGGAGGGCTGGGGAGGGACTGTGGGCAAGGGCTGGGGGTGGCAGGAGCAGGGAGAATGGCCTGGAGCTGGGAGAGGGGAGCCTGAGAGTGGAGAGGAGGAAGAGATTGTTGGCAGGGAGGCTGGGGAGAGCCTGGCCCAGGCTGCCCAGGGAGGCTGTGGCTGCCCCCTGCCTGGAGGTGTTCAGGGCCAGGCTGGGTGAGGCCTTGAGCAGGCTGGGCTGGGGGGAGGGGTCCCTGGGCAGGGCAGGGGGCTTGGAGCTGGCTGAGCCTTGAGGTCCCTTCCCTGGCTCCCTGCTGCAGACAGTCACCCTTGAAGGAAGAAGGATTTCTGGAGCAGCCCAGGTGTGAGACTTTGCCTTCTGCTGTTCAAGGAGCAGCACAAACAGCAGCAGCAGCAAGCAGCAGAGAGGAGACCAAGCTCTAGCTCCAATCCACGAGGTCTGTGGTGCTCTACCTAGGACAAAATCCTTCCCCCAGTCCACTTTTAGTACCTGGAAATGGGTTTTTCATTCTCCCCCTCAGCTCTCCAGCAAGCCTTTAGCAGCTACTTATAGCAAGAGGCACACAATAGCCTCCCAGCTGCCAAGTTGTCCCTTTCCCCGGGGATCAAAGGGGAGGTTCAGCAAAGCAGCACAACAGGAGCTGAAATCTCTTCCTGTGCTGGAGCTGCCCTTCCCTGCCTCCAGCCCGGCTGCCTTTGTTGTGCAGAGGCTTCTGGAGGGGCAGCCAGGGACCTCCACCAGTAAGAAGGGAGTCTGGAAGAGCAGCTGATACCTTCCCTCCCTTCCACAGCTGCTCCAGGAGCCACCTTAGGTGGGGACTGATCCTTCCTGTCTGCTGGGCTGGGCAGGGAGCCGGGGAGGGATTCACTTCCCTGATGTCCTGTAGAGCAGAGCTGCTCTCCCCCAGGGCTAGGAGAGCCTCCCAGGGGCCATCTGCTCCAGAGTTGAAGGCCAGGTTGGATGGAGCCTTGAGCAACCTGGGCTCAGTGGCTCAGGTGTCCCTGCTCCTGGCTGGGGAGGGGGTTGGAGCTGGCTGAGCTTTGAGGTCTCTCTTCCAACCCAAAGCACTCTCTGATTCTGGGTGTGCTGCTGCCCTTCATCTTCCCAGCTTGGTCTCAAGGCTTGGGCAGCCTGCTCCAGTGTGAGGTGTCCCTGCCCATGGCAGGGGGGTTGGAGCTGGGTGGTTCTTGAGGTCCCTGCCAACCCAGACGGTTCTGTGCTGCCTGGGCAGCCTCCTGGGCAGCAGCTGCCCCGCGTGGACCCTTCGTGGCCTCTGTGCCAAGCTCTCAGCACACCCAGGAGCCAGGTGCCTTCTTTGGGAGGGTGCTGGGCTTGGAACTGGAGGGGCTGGCCCTCTGCTGCTTGGCTGCACTTGTGGAAGGCTTTCTGGAGCAGGCCTCTCCAGTTTTGACAGCAGCTGCAGAGCTTGGTAGCTGTGAGGAGCCAAGGAAGCCCACGTGGAAAGGCAGCATCCATCCTGCCTTGACGTCTGTCAGGGCTTGGCTGGACTGGAGGTTTGTGAAGTGGAATCCCTCTGGGTCAGCTGCCAAGGATCAGCCCTAATGAAGTCCAGGGTCAGGCTCTCCTGCAGAGCTTGCCAGGGCTGGGGGGAGGGCTGCCAGGGGGGCATCCATCAGACCCCAGCAGGGGGAAGATGTGCCCCTGAGCGCTCACCAGGAGCTGCTGCTGCCTTTCCCTGCCCTGCAGGGTCCATGCTGGCCTCAACCCTTGTCCTGGAGTTGGGTTTGCTCTGAGTGAGCTGAAGAGGGGCTGGTGCCCCCCAGGGCCCGGAGCTGGCTGCCCCTGGTCCCTGCTGCCAGCCCCTGCCTGCCCTCTGGGGGCGGTGCCAGCCGCTCGGCTGGAATCACCTCCCAGCTGCTGCCCCTTGCAGCCCTGTGGCCACTCTCTGGAACATGAAACAAGATTCCTGTTGCATGCTGCACAGTGGAGCAGCATCAGCTGCTGGCTCCCCTTGCCCTG
>JAAWVA010000387.1:0-22929 GCA_015227895.2 Colaptes auratus | reverse complement strand
AACTGAAACTGAAACTATGAAACTATGAAACTCTTCAGCTGGATCTCTGTGAGAGGGTTGAGTGACCCTTTTTTTGGGGGGGGTCTGGCTCAATTAGCTGAGAGCTTTATAAAATGCTCCCAGACTTCTCAGTGACTGTCAATATTTCCTCACACCTCTAGGTTAATATTGGGGGGGTATATATATATATAATTTTTTTTTTCATGTGGCAGTTTTAATTGTTAAAAATCATGAGAAAAGCAGATGGAATTCCAAAGAGCCAGAGCTTGCTGCAGCATTTTTTGCCTCCTGGCAAAACCAGATAGAGCATAGCACAGACTGTACCAAAGCAGACACCAAGGAGTAGGCAGGGGGTGCTCTCTTCAGGTGTCTCCCCAGTTCAGGAGGGACAGGGATCTGCTGGAGAGAGTCCAAGGGAGGGCTACAAGGATGCTGAAGGGACTGCAGCACTGCCTGGGGAGGAGAGGCTGAGAGCCCTGGGGCTGTTTAGTGTGGAGAGGAGAAGGCTGAGAAGGATCTGATCAATGTCTATCAATAGCTGAGGGCTGGGGGTCAGGAAGGAAGGGACAGGGACAGCCTCTGCTCACTTGTGCCCTGGACAAGGGGCAATGGATGGAAACTGCAGCACAGGAGGTTCCACGTCAAAATGAGAAGGAACTTCCTCCCTGTGAGGGTGCTGGAGCCCTGGAGCAGGCTGCCCAGAGAGGTTGTGGAGTCTCCTTTCTGTGGAGCCTTTGCAGCCCTGTCTGGATGTGTTCCTGTGGGACCTGTGCTGGATTCTCTGCTCCTGCTCTGGCAGGGGGGTTGGACTGGAAGATCTCCAGAGGTCCCTTCCAACCCCTGACATCCTGTGAGCTGTGATCCTGTGACTGTAGAAAGCGTTTTACAGCATAGGCCAAAACAGGAAGTGCCAAATCCATCCTCAGCTGATGCTGTCTGATGAACACACCCAGGTGGCAAATGATGTCTGAGTTTTAAGGTGATGATCATCTTATGTCTGCTTGGTACATGGCAGGGGGGTTGGACTGGAAGATCTCCAGAGCTCCCTTCCCACCCCTAACAGCCTGTGAGCCTGAGATCTCTTCTCACCAGACACAAGCATGTGCAGTCAGTGCTATTGAACAACCCCAGCAGCAATTCATGTTCTCATCCCCAGCACAGAAGGTCCTGGCAAAGAGCAAACCAAGCACAGGAGGGTGCTCCTGAGGGGCCACTGAAACCTGCCACCAAATTGAGGTGAACAGAGAGTGAAAAAACCCTCTGTTCACCAGTGGTTGTACTGTTTTGTTTGCAGGAGTATGAAATGTCAGTTAGTGTGCTCATACCCACAAACATCCTTCAGCCTGGAGCAAAAGGAAGTGAAACAGGGGCCCTGGGGATTGTTGCTGCGTTCATCTGATCTTGTCACACTCTGTCAGCTCCAGGGCATGGCATGGATTACCTGCAGAGAACCAAAGAGCTGGACTGGGCTGGAAAGGACCTCCAAAGCTCATCCAGTCCCACCCCTCTGCACTCAGCAGGGACATCCTCCCCTAGATCAGGTTGCCCACAGCCTTCTCCAGCCTCACCTTGAACATCTCCAGGGATGAGGCCTCAACCACTTCCGTGGGCAACCTGTTCCAGTGTTCCACCACCCTCATGGTGGAGAACTTCTTCCTAATACCCAATCTAAATGTTTTCTTCTCTAGTTTGAAGCCATTGCCCCGTCTGAGCTGAGTGTGACTGGCTGAATCACTGACTCAGACTCCAGAATTAATTGCTTTGCCATGAGACTGATGGAGGCAAATGCAAAATGGAAGAGCTCTTTGACAAAACAAATGAATGCCTGACAAGGTATGGCTTAACCTTAGATGTGGTGAGAGGATTCACATCCAATCTCAGTCTGCTCTGCTCTAGTTTGAAGCCATTGCCCCTGCTCCTGTCCCTGCAGGCCTTTGCAAACAGTCTCTCTGCAGCCTTCTTGTAGCCCCCTTCAGGTCCTGGCAGGCTGCTGTTAGGATCCCTTGAGCCTTCTCCTCTCCAGGCTGAACACCCCCAGCTCCCTCAGCCTGTCCTCATAGCAGAGCTGCTCCAACCCCCTGATTCTCCCCCTCTACTCAGCTCTGGTGAGACCCCACCTGGAGTACTGCCTCCAGTTCTGGAGCCCTATTGCAAGAGGGATCTGGAGGGGCTGGAAGGTGTCCAGAGAAGGGCCACGAGGAGGAGCAGAGGGCTGGAGCACCTCTCCTGTGAGGACAGACTGAAGGAGTTGGGGCTGTTCAGTCTGGAGGAGAGAAGGCTCCGAGGTGACCTCATTGTGGCCTTCCAGGATCTGAAGGGGGCTACAAGAAGGCTGGGGAGGGACTTCTCAGGATCTCAGGTAGTGCCAGGACTAGGGGGAATGGAATGAAGCTGGAGGTGGGGAGATTCAGGCTGGAGGTGAGGAGGAAGTTCTTCCCCATGAGAGTGGTGAAGCCCTGGAATGGGTTATCCAGGGATGTGGTTGAGGCCCCATCCCTTGAAGCGTTTAAGCCCAGGCTGGATGAGGCTCTGGGCAGCCTGATGTAGTGTGGGGTGTCCCTGCCCATGGCAGGGGGGTTGGAACTAGATGAACCCTGACTAATTCTATGATTCTATGATCATTTTTGTGGCCCTCCTCTGGACCCTCCCCATCAGGTCCATGTCCTTCCTGTACTATGGGCTCCAGGTAAGGTCTCACCACAGGTGAGACTGTGCCAAATGTGAGTGAATCAGCCAAGGGGCAAGCCCACAGCCACAGAAATCTTCTTTCCTTCCATGGAATATCTGTGAGCCCATTGCAGTGCTGTGCAAATTTTTGGCTGAGTCTCTGAGTGAGATTTGCCAAGAAGTGCCTCTGGCAGGAAAATTATTTCACCTGGGATTCCAACAGGCTTCAGCTGGAAGCTCCCTTCGGCCAGGGAACCTCAGCTGATGGCTCCCGAGCCTCCCAGAAGAGCTAAGGGGAAGCACTGCACACCAACTACATGTCTAAATGATGTGCACTGACAGCTTTTTATTTAGTACAAATGAGTGTCACCAGAGAGAGAGAGCTGCATACATTTGGTTATTGCTATCAGAATCAACAGCCTGCAGCCTAACCCCAAGCCTCTCAGAAGCAGGGCTCACCAGTCCCACGCCAACTGAAACCCCTCCTGGCCCCGGGCTTTTCAGCAGGCTCCAAGCCTATGTGCTTGTTGGTACCTTCAGGGGGGATACCAGTCAGGTGCTGAACAGTTCCAAGCTGGCCCTGGATGCTTTCAAACAGGAAGTGATTGGAAGTGCTACACAAAATCACAGCGTGCTACCCAACGTGAAAAAAGAGGCTACAGGAAGTACAGGATTGGATTATTTACTGAACAAAAGAGCAAGGGAGAGTCATGGCTGGTTTGGGTGGGTGGGTGGCTGGTTGGTTGAAAACAGCATTAAGTGACCAAATTCAGACCATACAAGCATCAACAAGAAATGTCAATCACTGTGCTAATCAGGGTGGTATCTACAACTCGCTTCAGCTGCTCGAGATCCAAGGCTGCAAGCATTGGAGAGCTCCCTGGCAAGGTTCTTCCAGTGCCTTGTGCAGCATGGAGGAAGAAACTGGGGAGCCACTGGCTGCAACCAAAGGTACAAACAATACCTGAATTGAACATTTCCATTCAATTCAACAGCTCAGGCCTAGACCATTGGAGTGTTGAGGCTCCCACTCCTCAGGGAAGAGCTGGGTCTCGAGATCCAAGGCTGCAAGCATTGGAGAGCTCCCTGGCAAGATTCTTCCAGTGCCTTGTGCAGCATGGAGGAAGAAACTGGGGAGCCACTGGCTGCAACCAAAGGTACAAACAATACCTGAATTGAACATTTCAACAGCTCAGGCCCAGGCCATTGGAGTGTTGAGGCTCCCACTCCTCAGGGAAGAGCTGGGTCTCGGTGCCTGTTAACCCCTCCCACGAAAGGAGCAACTGGTTTGGGAGGTGTGGATCTCTGCTTGTGCCTTTCCCAGTACAGGGAGGGAAAGGGTCCATATTGAAAGGAAGGGTGGTTCCAAGGGGCAGAAAGGTTCTGGCACTGCAGCTACACTTGACCACCTTCCCTATGCAACATAAAAACATTCTGAGAGGAAGGATTATTTTACAACTCAGTGGAAATATGCAGTAATGCAAAAGCCATTGTCTGGGTGACAAAACTGCAGTCTTAACAGTCACAAGAGCCTGCCTTGTGTTAGCTATAAAAAAAATAATATATATATATATATATATTTATATATATATTTCTGCAAACTACTATGTGCATTAAACCAAATCACTGCATGAATCAGCAGGGTTCAATCACACTTGGGTCTGAATCTCTGGAAGGGACACGTTCAAGCCCATGGTTCTTCTCAGCCAGGAGGAAATGGCAAAGGTGAGAAAGCCATTGGTTTAAATCTTAACTTTTCCTTGGCTTGAATCTTACTTTTCAGATCACACTGCCTGAGAAATGCTCCACAAGGTCTCTGGCAGCTAAGAGGCTCTGCTTCAGCCTTTGCTTCAGCCCCGCTGCTGGCAAGTGAAAGCTGCCCCTTGCAGCAAACCTGGGCGTTCACTGTCAGTGAGCACTGAAACCCAGCATGAACCCCAATGTCACCGTGAGCCCCCACAAACCAAAACCATCTCCCTGTGGAAACTCTCCTCTGGCCTCATTTCTTACCAGCTTGTGTGAGATGAGCTGTTTGGAAGGGCAGTCACCAGCAGTGCTCAAGGACCACTGTACTACCCCTGGCAAGCACAGAGACTGGGACTCGCTCAGCTGGGTGGCTAGGCCAATTTAGAAGGGCAAAGGGAGTGGATTCCACATCCACTTAGAGAAGTGTTGGGAAAATTCCTTCTGAATTCTTCTTTACCTGCACTGAGACACTGCTCTGGGGCACCTCTGACCCCTTTGCACAGAAAGGGTAGGGATCTGTCACTCAGTCTTTGAGATACCAGAGAAGAACACTAGAAGCAAAGGGTAACACCCTGGTGCACCAAAGCTTTATTATGGTTTTGATTACTGGGCATCCCCATACCTAAAGCCAACACCATGGCACTTGTGCCATCCCTCTGATTCCCTAGGTGTCCACTGACAAGAGTTCTGCAGGAACCACCCTGCCAGTCCACTAACAAAGACTACTGTGCAGTGCTGATCTGGTATCTTAGATAGTTTTTCTTCTTGGACAGAGCTGATCCAAAATCTTCTTCCTATCAGGCTACAGCAGCTGAGGACTCCTGTTCTTTCAAGAGAGGCAAAGTGAATGTCTTACACCTGTAGGCCACTACTGGTGTTGTGTCCTCGAGGTCTCAGCACTGCTCTGACACGATGAAGCCTTCTTTCTCTCCAACTGGCTCCACTTCAGCGTAGGCAGGATGTCCAGATCCTCTCCTGAACTTCATCGCTGGCCATCTGCTCGGGCGCCGCTGCAATGGCAACAGGAGGCAGAAACAGCTACAATCAACTCTCAGAAGATGAAGGCTGACACAAGACATTAACTACAACAAACTTCAACAATGTCCATGGCCAAGTGGAGGCCAGGGACAAGCGGAGTCCCTCAGAGATCAGTCCTGGGACCAGGCTTGTTCAACATCTCTGTGGGTGCCATGGACAGTGGCACTGAGTGCACCCTCAGCAGGGTTGCTGATGACACCAAGCTGTGTGGTGCAGCAGACAGCTGGAGGGAAGGGATCCATCCAGAGGGACCTGGACAGGCTGGAGAGGTGGGCACAAGCCAACATCATGAGCTTCAACAAGACCAAGGGCAGGGTCCTGCAGCTGGCTCAGGGCAATCCCAAGCACTGATACAGGCTGGGCAGGGACTGGCTTGAGAGCAGCCCTGAAGAAAAGGCCTTGGAGGTGCTGGGGGAGGAGAAGCTCAACAGGAGCCAGCAGTGAGACCTTGCAGCCCAGAGAGCCAAGCAGAGCCTGGGCTGCAGCAAGAGAAGTGTGGCCAGCAGGGCCAGGGAGGGCATTCTGCCCCTCTGCTCCACTCTGCTGAGACCACAGCTGGAGCTCTGGGTCCAGTCTGGAGCCTCTGTGCCAGGAAGGTTCTGGAGGTGCTGGAAGGTGTCCAGAGAAGGGCCATGAGAAGGAGCAGAGGGCTGGAGCTGCTCTGCTGTGGAGACAGACTGAGAGAGTTGGGGTTGTGCAGTCTGGAGAGGAGAAGGCTCCCAGGAGACCTAATTGTGGCCTTCCAGGATCTGCAGGGGGCTCCAAGAAAGCTGGGGAGGGACTTTTGAGGGTGTGAGGGAGGGATAGGACTGGGGGGAGTGGGAAAAACAAGAAGTGGTTAGATTGAGATTGGCTGTTAGGAAGAAGTTGTTCCCCGTGAGGGTGGTGAGAGCCTGGCACAGGTTGCCCAGGGAGGTGGTGGAACCTTGTCTATTCTATTCTATTCACCAGCCCTGCTCTCCAGAGAATCCTTAAGTCATCAAATCACAGAACTGTCAGGGTTGGAAGGGACCTCAAGGACCCCCATTTCCAGCTCCCCTGCCATGGGCAGGGACACCTCACACTACAGCAGGCTGCTAGAGCCTGCAGAACTTCTAAGCTTTTACATTTCCTCTCATACTTCATCTGCATGAAGACAGCTCCTCAGCAGCCCTGTTCCCCAGACCCTTCTCTGGATGCACTGCTGAGGAGTTTTTGCTGAGGACCACAGAGGAGCCACAACCCTGACATCATGCTGGGACTCACAGAGCTCTTGGGCAGCAACCACTGAAGAAATGCCGGGGGGACCACACCCCAAGGCGCTGTGTGCGGGTGCAGCACGGGGTCTAGCTCGGCGGTAATGCAATACGATAAATCCAGGTGGGAAGAGACCTTCAAGATCACCACATCCAACCCATCAACCAATCCAACCCACCTAAACAACTAACCCATGGCACCAAGCACCCCAGCAAGTCTCCTCCTGAACACCTCCAATGATAGTGACTCCACCACCTCCCCCAGGCAGCACATTCCAATGGGCAATCACTCTCTCTGTATAGAACTTCCTCCTAACCTCCAGCCTAAACCTCCCCTGGTGCAGCCTGAGACTGTGTCCTCTTGTTCTGGTACTGGCTGCCTGGGAGAAGAGACCAACCTCTGCCTGGCTACAGTCTCCCTTCAGGGAGTTGTAGAGAGCAAGAAGGTCACTCCTGAGTCTCCTCTTCTCCAGGCTAAGCAACCCCAGCTCCCTCAGCCTCTCCTCACAGGGCTGTGTTCCAAACCCCTCACCAACTTCGTTGCCCTTCTCTGGACACGCTCCAGCAAGTCAACCTCCTTCCTAAACTGAGGGGCCCAGAACTGGACACAGGACTCAAGGTGTGGCCTAACCAGTGCAGTGTACAGGGGCAGAATGACCTCCCTGCTCCTGCTGGCCACACTGTTCCTGATGCAGGCCAGGATGCCATTGGCCTTCTTGGCTGCCTGGGCACACTGCAGGCTCATGTTCAGCCTACCATCAACCATCACCCCCAGGTCGCTCTCTGCATGGCTGCTCTCAGCCACTCTGCCCCCAGCCTGTAGCACTGCCTGGGGTTGCTGTGGCCAATGTGCAGCACCTGGCACTTGGATGTGTTCAATCTCCTGCCCTTGGCCTCTGCCCATCTGTCCAGCCTGTCGAGGTCCCTCTGCAAAGCCTCTCTGCCCTCCAGCAGATCAACTCCTGCCCCCAGCTTGGTGTCATCTGCAAATTTCCTGATGATGGACTCAATGCCCTCATCCAGATCATCAATAAAGATATTGAACAGGATGGGGCCCAGCACTGATCCCTGGGGCACACCACTGGTGCCTGGCTGCCAGCTGGCTGTGGCACCATTCACCACCACTCTCTGGGCTCAGCCTCCAGCCAGTTCCTAACCCAGCTCAGAGTGCTGCTGTCCAAGCCAGGGGCTGACAGCTTGGCCAGAAGTTTGCTGTGGGGGACGGTGTCAAAGGCCTTGCTGAGGTCCAGGTAGACCACATCCACAGCCTGCCCCACATCCACCAGGCAGTCACCTGGGCATAGCAGGAGATCAGGTTGGTCAGGCAGGACCTGCCCTTCCTAAAGCCATGCTGGCTAGGCCTGAGCCCTTGTCCCTCCTGTAAGTGCTGTGTGATTGCCATCATGGTTAGGCTGACACAAGAGACAAGCAATTGCTGCCTTCTGCTCCCTTTGCAGGATCAGGCT
Source organism: Colaptes auratus (assembly GCA_015227895.2). Classification (NCBI taxonomy): domain Eukaryota; kingdom Metazoa; phylum Chordata; class Aves; order Piciformes; family Picidae; genus Colaptes; species Colaptes auratus. Next base: position 14,777 of record JAAWVA010000387.1, on the reverse strand, counting down.
GCTTCTGAGGCAGTCAGAGCTAAGTGCTGTTTGCAGGCAATTTAAAATCCCAGGCTTCACCAGGCAGCACCTTCCTACAGGGTGGGAAGGTGGAACATTGCCCTCTTTAACCAGTGTCTTTTCCTAATAAGAAAACTTCACTTATTCAAACTTTGGAGACTTTCCCCCCCTCCTCCTTTTTTCCTTCCCCTACCTCAGCTTGCTTCAGTGTGGCTGCAGAAAGTAAGAAAGTCATTTTGGCTACTGCTCAAAAAGAAAAGGTCATATTCTGCTCTCAGACTCACTGAAGTAAATCAAGGAGACTTCAATTAAAGGCGAAGAGCTCCTTCCAGATTGCAACTGGAACAGTCTGAGAAGAGAACTGAGGAAAAGAATTTGACCAAGAGGTCTCCCAGGAGAAGGGGAAAATGACAAAAAAAAAAGAACCCAAACCACTGGAAAACTCACAGGAAAAATAATCACAGTCTCAGGTGGCAGCATGGAAGGGTGAGCTCAGCTCTCACAGAATCCTACAATGGTTCAAGGTGAAATGGACCTTAGAGATCATCCACTCCAACCTCCCTGCCATGGGCTAAGGCACCTCCCAGCTAGACTTGGCTGCTCAAGGCCTCATCCAGCCTGGCCTTGAACACCTCCAGGTAGGAGCCTCCCTGGGCAACCTATTCCAGAGTCTCACCACCCCTTGTACTGAAGGATAGAATAGAATTAGAATAGCATAGAATAGCATAGAATAGCATAGAATAGAATCGAATCGAATCGAATCGAATCGAATAGAATAGACCAGGTTGGAAGAGACCTTCAAGATCATCGCATCCAACCTATCAACCAATCCAACCCACCCAAACAACTAACCCATGGCACCAAGCACCCCATCAAGTCTCCTCCTCAACACCTCCAGGGATGGGGACTCCACCACCTCCCTGGGCAGCACATTCCAATGGGCAATCACTCTCTCTGTATAGAACTTCTTCCTAACATCCAGCCTAAACCTCCCCTGGCACAGCCTGAGACTGTGTCCTCTTGTTCTGGTGCTGCTTGCCTTGGAAAAGAGACCAACCTCTGCCTGGCTACAACCTCCCTTCAGGGAGTTGTAGACAGCAAGAATGTCTCCCCTGAGTCTGGTCCTCTCCAGGCTAAGCAACCCCAGCTCCCTCAGCCTCTCCTCACAGGGCTGTGCTCCAAACCCCTCCCCAGCTTTGCTGCCCTTCTCTGGACACCTTCCAGCAAGTCAACCTCCTTCCTAAACTGAGGAGCCCAGAACTGGGCACAGGACTCAAGGTGTGGCCTAACCAGTGCAGTGTACAGGGGCAGAATGACCTCCCTGCTCCTGCTGGCCACACTCTTCCTGATGCAGGCCAGGATGCCCTTGGCCTTCTTGGCTGCCTGGGCACACTGCAGGCTCATGTTCAGCCTACAATCAACCAGCACCCCCAGGTGCCTCTCTGCCTGGCTGCTCTCAGCCACTCTGACCCCAGCCTGTAGCACTGCCTGGGGTTGCTGTGGCCAATGTGCAGCACCTGGCACTTGGATGTGTTCAATCTCCTGCCCTTGGCCTCTGCCCATCTGTCCAGCCTGGCAAGGTCCCTCTGCAAAGCCTCTCTAACTAACCCTGCTCTGCCTCAGCTTCAAACCATTGCCCTTGCCCTGTCTCTAGACACCCTCATGAAAAGTCTCTCTGTTGGATCCCTTCAGGCATTGAAGGTAGTTAGGAGGTTCTCTTGCAGTCTTCTCTTCTCCAGGCTGAACACCCCCAGCTCTCTCAGCCTGTCCTCATAGCAGAGGTGCTCCAGCCCTTGGGTCATCTTTGTGTCCCTCCTCTGGACTCACTCCAACAGCTCTGTGTCTGACTTGTGCTGGGACACCAGACCTGGAGGCAGGATTGGAGGTGGGGGTCTCAGCAGAGCAGATGAATCTATTGTGTTGCTCTGATTTCATGTTCAGCTGTACCCAATGCTCAGTTCCTGCTTTGCCACACTGCTGTTAGAAACTCAACCCCAATTTTGGGCTGCTCTTTTGAACTGACCACTCCAGGTGAGGAAACATGGAGCAGATGTGTTTGGATTCTACTGACACACGGTGCTACAACCTAGACATCAGCTGTGCTTCTAGAATTAAGCCATCAGGTTTGAAGGTCACCTCCAAATCCTGCAAAGGCAACTCCCTGAGCTCTCCCTTCACGCCTGAGGTGAGAGCTTCCATTCCTAGTGACAGCTTGCTTCAGCTCAACTTCTTGGTGTGTGCCTGGGCAATGCAGCTGGTTAGCAGCCTTAACAGAGAGCACTGACAAGCTGTCAATTCCCCCTGCTGTGTACTGACCCCCAAAAGGTGCAGAGACATTACAGCTTCAATTGGTAAAACCAAAAGTAAGTTCATGGCTACCAGGAGATCCAAAGCTCCTCCAGTTACTGCAGCAGCTCAGGAAATGCCTGATCACAGAATCACAGCATCACCAAGGTTGGAAGAGACCTCAAAGATCATCAAGTCCAACCTGTCACCACAGACCCCATGACTAGACCATGGCACCAAGTGCCACATCCAACCCCCTCTTGAACACCTCCAGGGATGGGGACTCCACCACCTCCCTGGGCAGCACATTCCAGTGACTAACAACTCTCTCAGTGAAGAACTTTCTCCTCACCTCCAGCCTAAACTTCCCTTGGTACTGCTTGAGACTGTGTCCTCTTGTTCTGGTGCTGCTTGCCTGGGAGAAGAGACCAACCCCCACCTGGCTACAACCTCCCTTCAGGGAGTTGGAGAGAGCAAGAAGGTCTCCCCTGAGCCTCCTCTTCTGCAGGCTAAGCAACCCCAGCTCCCTCAGCCTCTCCTCACAGGGCTGTGCTCAAGGCCTCTCCCCAGCCTTCTTGCCCTTCTCTGGACACCTTCAAGTCTCTCAATGTCCTTCTTAAACTGAGGGGCCCAGAACTGGACACAGGACTCAAGGTGTGGCCTAACCAATGCAGACTACAGGGACACAATGATCTCCCTGCTCCTGCTGGCCACACTGTTCCTGATGCAGGCCAGGATGCCATTGGCCTTCTTGGCCCCCTGGGCACATTGCTGGCTCATGTTCAGGCAGCTGCCAATCAGCACCCCCAGGTCCCTCTCTGTTTGGCAGCTCTCAGCCACTCTGACCCCAGCCTGTAGCTGTGCATGGGGTTGCTGTGGCCAATGTGCAGCTCCTGGCACTTGGACTTGTTGAATGCCATCCTGTTGGACTCTGCCCATCTGTCCAGTCGGCCGAGGTCCCTCTGCAGGGCCCTTCTGCCCTCTGACTGATCAGCTCTCTCCATTGACTCTCTTGTGCAGCGGAGTAGAAACAAAACAGAAAGAGAGAGTCATTCGACATTGGGATGTGCTGCCCAGGGAGGTGGTGGAGTCACAGTCCCTGGAGGTGTTCAAGAGGGGATTGGATGTGGCACTTGGAGCCATGGTTTAGTAGTCAGGAGGTGTTAGGTATTAGGCAATAGGTTGGACTTGATGATCTCTGAGGTCTTTTCCAACCTGGCTGATGCCATGATTCTATGATTCTATCTTTAAAACCCCAAGCCTACTCCCCCCTAACCTCCCCAAACCACAAAGAGCAATAAAGCAGAGAGAAAGCAAGCTGACTTGTAATTAATTCCTTAGTTTTGACATCCAATTTCACAGGAGGGGGAAAAAAAAAGTATATGCTGCTACTTCTGGAATTAGAACTTCTAGAGGAAATCTCCTGAGCTGTGGCTGGAGAGTTGCAATTTCTGCTTCCTTCCAGCGCATTCCAAAGCAGGGAAGCAGGAATAGGATTCTTCTCACAGGACTAAAGCTTCCTTGGGACCATCCTTTTAAACAAATACAGAGACAGGAAATACACTTGGGACCAGGATGTCATATGGAGGGTCCAGAGGAGGGCCACAAGAATGCTCAGGGGGTTGGAGCAGCTCTGCTACAAGGACAGGCTGAGGGAGCTGGGGGTGTTCAGCCTGGAGAAGAGAAGGCTCCAGGGAGACCTAAGAGCACCCTGCCAGGACCTGAAGGGGGCTACAAGAAGGCTGCAGAGAGACTGCAAAGGCCTGCAGGGACAGGACCAGGGACAATGGCTTCAGACTAGAGCAGAGCAGATTGAGATTGGATGTGAGGAACAAGCTCTGCCCCAGGAGGGTGGTGGAACACTGGAACAGGTTGTCCAGGGAGGTGGTTGAGGCTCCATCCCTGGAGATATTCCAGGTGAGGCTGGACAGGGCTGTGGGCAACCTGATCTAGTGGAGGATGTCCCTGCTGAGTGCAGAGGGGTTGGACTGGCTGAGCTTTGGAGATCCCTTCCAACCTGGCAACCTGTTGCAGTGTCTCACCACGTCACCACTTCTGCTGGGCGAGTTTGTTTCTGTACTGGAAGGTCATAAATGCATTTAAGTCTCATTCAGAGCTGTATTCTTTAACCACACCTTACCAACCCAGCCCTTTCAACTCTCTGAACTGGAAATGTGCAAAGGCAGAGCTATCCAAGACCCACATCAATTGTCAAAGCCCAGGAGTCACTGCAGTGCCTCACTCAAATGGATTAAGAGAAGGGGGGAAATCCCTAGCAAGGTCAACTCCTCAATGCCCATCTGTTTAAGCTGATAGCATGAAGACTCCCCAGCCTGAGTACCCCTGCCCACTCTTAACCTGTCTCAGCAGCCAGGCTTGCTCTTTTCTCATGACAAAGGAAAGATCCTTCTGACAGTAATTATCTTCACAAAGTCACAGAATGTTAGGGGTTGGAAGGGAACTTGAAAGCTCATCCAGTCCACCCCCCCTGCCAGAGCAGGAGCAGCTAGGAAGCTCACACAGGACTGCATCCAGAAGGCTTTCCAGTGACTCCACAACCTCTCTGGGCAGCTTGCTCCAGGCTCCAGCACCCTCACAGGCACAAAGTTTTCCCTTCTGCTCCTGTGGCACCTCCTCTGCTCCAGCTTGCCCCCAGTGCCCCTTGTGCTGTCCTTGGCCATCCCTGAGCAGAGCCTGGCTCCTGCCCTGCACAGATTGATCCCCAGCAATGAGGTCACCCTCAGGTTCCTCTGCTCCAAGCCCCAAGCCCCAGCTCTCTCAGCCTGGCCTCCCAGGGAAATGTTCCACTGCCTGCAGCAGCTCTGTGCCTCTGTGATGGACTCTCTCAAGTAGTTCCCTGAAGTCCTTCTTGAGCTGAGGGGCCCAGAACTGGCCACAATCAATACTCCAGATGCAACCTCACCAGGACAGAGTAGAAGGGGAGGAGAACCTCTCTGGACCTACTAAGCACAGCACTTCCAATCCACCCCAGGATGCCTTCGGGCTTCTTGGCCACAAGAGCACAAGCTGCTGGCTCATCTTGCCCAGAAGATGTATTTTGCTGCTCCAAGTTGCCTGAAATATTGTTCATGCAGTTGGAATTTGTGCATCAGTCTTGCAGAAACACCCAACTGACTGGGCAAATCACAGCCAGAGTTGGGGCTGAGGCTTGCAGCCTCTGAGGCTGCACTTTGGAGATGCATTTCCAGGCACAAGGCAAGATCACTGGCCTGACACTCTGCTAATCTAATGTTTTGAGGAAACTGCTGTGGAATGAAGATTGCTTCGGACTTGAGAGCCAGCAGGACCATTCCTTGGCTCCATGTGTTTTTCTTGGTGATAGAACTGCTTGTTTAAAGCATCTCTTTGTGAGCTCAGCCACTTCTGGCTACAGCAGCATTGCTGCCATCTGAGCTTCCTCTAAGCGCTTGGCTGCTGACAGATGAGAAGCAGAAGGCCTCCTCCCCCAGCCCCCACCTTTGACTTTTATTGTCAGTGTTGATTATTTATTTCAGTGCTTCTCCCCTGTGGCTGATTGTAGGTTTCCCTTGCTGAGCTGCTGCTTCCTGCTGAGTTGGAAGAAACAACTTGACTATCAGTACAAGGCAAAGCCAGGGAGATCAATGGCAACAGGCCAGCTGCCAGGACACTGCAGGACTTGGGAGGGAAGGGCAAAATGAGCCTTGTCCTCTCCTTTGGCATCCTCACCTGCAACAAAGACAATTCAGCCTGGACTTGTGGAGAGAACCAAACTGATGACCACATCATGAACATGAGCAGAGAATCACAGAATCAACCAGGTTGGAAAAGACCTCAGAGATCATCAAGTCCAACCTAGCACCTAAGACCCAGCACCTCCTGACAACTAAACCATGGCTCCCAGTGCCACATCCAGGCCTTTCTTGAACACCTCCAGGGATGGGGACTCCACCACCTCCCTGGGCAGCACATTCCCATGGCCAATTACTCTTCCTGGGAAGAACTTTCTCCTTCTAAGCCTGCCCTGGCACAGCTTGAGACTGTGTCCTCTTGTTCTGGTGCTGCTTGCCTGGGAGAAGAGACCAACCCCCAGCTGGCTACAACCTCCCTTCAGGGAGTTGCAGAGAGCAAGAAGGTCTCCCCTGAGCCTCCTCTTCTCCAGGCTAAGCAACCCCAGCTCCCTCAGCCTCTCCTCACAGGGCTGTGCTCCAGACCCCTCCCCAGCCTTGTTGCCCTTCTCTGGACATGCTGAAGTGTCTCAATATCCTTCTTAAATTGAAGAGCCCAGAACTGGACACAGGACTCAAGGTGTGGCCTAACCAGTGCAGAGTCCATGGCAGAATGACTTCCCTGCTCCTGCTGTAGGTGTTGGAGCACCTCTTCAATGAGGACAGGCTGAGGGAGGTGAGCTGGTTCAGCCTGGAGGACAGAAGGCTCTGGGGAGACCTTGGAGCTGCCTTCCAGTACATGAAGAATGGAGAAAGACTGTTTGCAAAGGCCTGCAGGGACAGACATGGGGCAGTGGCTTCAAAGTAGAGCAGAGCAGATTGAGATTGGATGTGAGGAACAAGTTCTGCACCAGGAGGGTTGTGGAACACTGGCACAGGTTGCTCAGGGAGGTGGTTGAGGCTCCATGCCTGGAGATATTCAAGGCTGGACAGGGCTCTGGGCAACCTGATCTAGTTGGGGCTGTCCCTGCTGAGTGAAGGGGGGTGGACTGGCTGAGCTTTGGAGGTGCCTTCCAACCCAGCCCAAGCTGTGTGATTCTTTTTCAAACAAAAAAAGCACCATCCCTTGTCAAATGTCTGTAGCCACACACAGAGTGGGCCAGCCCCCTGCAGAAATCAGCAGAGCAGTGTGAGCTTCATCCCCTGCCTCAGGCAGCTGAGGATCTGCTTCTTTTACTAAAATTCCTCCTTTCTTTCTTGCTCTGTCTCCTAGCCTCAGCTGTTTGAAGGCAGAGCCTGCATTTGTGCCATTCCTGCAGGAACCTGGTGCATGGAGCCTGGCTGCTAAATGCTGCCTCTCCTTTGTGAAGTGCTGCTGTGAGCAGAGGTGGACAGGAGTCAGCCAGGAATGCTCATTAATTCCCTGAGCTCTGAAAACACTAAGAACTGTCTCCAGCTTTTTTTCTTTGTGGACTATTTTCTCCTTTTATTTCCTTCCTCCAAGCAGAGAGGGGATGAGCAGAAGGTCAAAACCTGAAGCCAATCTCCTGCTAGATCTGCAGTGCCAGTGAATACTTCCAGATACTGAAACCCAATCCCCAGTACAGCTCAACTGTTTTAAAGAGAAATGCTGGACAATTATAGCTTCCTCAGACCACCCCAGCTAGGGCTCAGGAGGCAGGAACCATTCTTAGTCCATGCTGATGGCCACCTTGCTGCCAGACTGACAGTTACAGGACAGGACTGCACAGCCTGCAGTGTGCAATGCAATGTGCTCCTGTGCCAAGGGCATCCTGGGGTGGATTAGAAGGGCTGTGGTCAGTAGGTCCAGAGAGGTTCTCCTTCCCCTCTGCTCTGCCCTGCTGAGGCCACATCTGGATATTGTGTCCAGTTCTGGGCCCCTCAGCTCAAGAAGGACCTCAGGGAACTGCTTGAAGAGTCCAGCACAGAGGCACAGAGCTGCTGCAGGCAGTGGAAGATCTTCCTCATGAGGAGAGCCTGAGGGAGCTGAGGGCTCTTAGCTTGGAGAGGAGGAGCCTGAGGGTGAGCTCCTTGCTGGTGCTCAAGCTGTGCAGGGGGAGTGCCCAGAGGCTGGAGCCAGGCTCTGCTGGGGCTGCCCAATGCCAGCACAAGGGGCAGTGGTGGAAGCTGAGGCAGAGGAAGTGCCATGGAACAGGAGGAACACCCTGGCACAGACTGCCAGGGGGGTGTGGAGTCTCCCTCTCCGGAGATATTCAAAACCTGCCTGGATGTGTTCCTGTGTGACCTGCTCTGGGTGGCTCTGGCAGGGGGGTTGGACTGGATGAGCTTTGGAGGTCCCTTCCAGCCCCTAACACTCTGTGATCCTGTGATCCTTCCGTGCTGGTTGGTTTTTGTGCTAAAAGCCAGTCCTAGGCTGATTTAATTTACTAGTACATAGTTCCAGTTAAACGAGGGAGCTGAGGTGCACCCCCAGGCTCTGACCAGGCCTGCTATTTTATCAGCTGAAGATCTGCAGCTGCTCATTCCTCCCTCCCTCTCCTTCCCCCCAAGGTCACTCCCTGGCTCCCACAGCAGCAGGTCAGCTCTCTGTGTGGCCAGTTGGAAAACAGAGATGTGTGACATTATCCAGCTACAGCAGCCAGGAGGAAGTAAGCCAAAGACTTCAAAAAGACCTGGGTATGTCCACGTGTGTGCAAGTGGACATGCATGTTTCTAAGCAGCACAAAGAAGCTCTGGGTAAAACTCCAAGGAGGGTGGGAGCATGAAGGCAAGGGCTGTGCTCTTAACTCAAAAGAATGACAATCTGAGCACAAAGACCCCCCCTGCTCTTCAGTGTGTGCTGCAAGGTCACTGCTCTGAAGACAGAGCCACCGATAAACACATAGGGACGGAATTCACAGCTGCACAGGCTGCATCAGGTGGAAGGGACCCTCAAAGGTCATCTCCTCCACCCCCCCTGCAGTCAGCAGGGACACCTCCAGCTAGAGCAGGCAGTCCAGGGCCACAGCATGTCTGATCTTGACTATGGACAGGAATGGGGTCCCAACCACCCCCCTGGGCAATCTGTTGCACTGGTTCACCACTTTCACTGTGCAGAACTTCCTCCTGATGTCCAACCTAAGTCTGCTCTGCTGCAGTTTCAAACCACTGCCCATGATTCATCTGATCTATTTGGGACATCTCCTTTAGGATTAGATAAATTACCATTTCTCTCCCTCAAATGCAGGCAGCTACCTTAGGTACAGGCAGCTACACTGCAGATGCTGACATGTAGTCAGCTCAGCTCCACTCCACACAGCTTCAGGGACTGCATCAGGGTGGAAGGCAGCCTCAAAGCTCATCTTGCCCAACCCCCCTGCAGGCAGCAGGGACACCTCCAGCTACTCCAGGCTGCCTGAGTCTGACCTTGAATGTCTCCAGGGACATTGTCTCAACCACCTCCCTGGGCAGCCTGTCATCCCCCCCCCCGTCCCCAGCCCTCCTGTGCAGAAACCCTCTTGATGCCACCTAACTCTGCCCTGCTCCGTTTCAACCATTCCTCTGTCCTATCCCCAAAGCCTCTTCTGAACAGTCCCCCCCCCAGCCCTCCTGTAGGTTCTCTCAAGATACTGAAATGCAGCATTAAGGTCTCCCTGAAGCCTCCTCTTCTCCAGGCTAAACAGCCCCAACTCTCTCAGCCTGTCTTCACAGCAGAGGTGCTCCAAGCCTCTAATCCAGCATTAGCACCTCAGGGAAGGGGATTCTGCCCCTCTGCTCCACTCTGCTGAGACCACAGCTGGAGCACTGTGTCCAGCTCTGGAGCCTCTGTTACAAGAAGGTGCTGGAAGGTGTCCAGAGAAGGGCCATGAGGAGGAGCAGAGGGCTGGAGCTGCTCTGCTCTGGAGACAGCCTGAGAGAGTTGGGTTGTGCAGTCTGGAGAGGAGAAGGCTCCCAGGAGACCTTCTGGTGGCCTTCCAGTATCTGCAGGGGGCTCCAAGAAAGCTCAAGATACTGAAATGCAGGTCTAAGGTCTCCTCAGGCCTTTCTCCACGTTGAACAGCTCCAATTCTTTCAGCCTATCCTCAGAGCAAGAGGTACTCCAGCCCTGTGATCATCTGTGGCCCTCCCCTGGGCCTGCAGCATCAGAGGTTGGCTCCATTGGATTTGCCTCTTGGATGACTTCAGCAAAGAGTTAAATTCCATTTATTTAGGAGACCAACTTTCTCCTTGAGTTTTATTCTTGATGTTGTGTTAACCTATCATGACTTATGCAAATGATAAGCCAACCATACAGCATTTCATAGTTACTGTGTTTGGAGCTGGGGGATCACGGGGAGAAGCAGCTGAGGGGCCTGGAGAAGAGAAGGCTGAGGGAGATCTCATTGCTCTCTACAGCTCCCTGAGGGGAGGCTGCAGAGGGGTGAGGGTTGAGCTCTTCTCTCTAGTCTCAGGTGACAGAATGAGAAGAACTGGCCTGAAATTGTGCCAGGGAAGGGTTAGGCTGGAGATTAGAACCAATTTCTTCGCTGCAAGAGTGGTCAGGAATTGGAACAGGCTGCCCAGGGAGGTGGTGGAGTCCCCATCTCTGAAGGTGTTCAAGGAACCTGTGGCCATGGCACCTGGGGACATGGTTTAGTGGCCATGGAGGGGTTGGGTTGAAGGTTGCACTGGATGGGCTTGGAGGTTTCTTCCAACCCAAACAACTCTGTGATTCTGAGATTCTCAGCTGGATTTTGGGTTGTCCCTATCAGCTGAAGACAAGAGGAAGGCTCTTTGCTTGAGGTGAAGATGGTCCCAATTTGCAGTGTTAGTTTAGACCCCCTTAAACTCCTCTGTCTGCAGAGAACAGCCACAGAAGAATTTGATTCTGTGGCTGTTGAGCCTTACATAAACACTTTTGGCCACAGGCTCCCTGTGTCCAGCTGGGAAATGACACAGCAACCTCTGACTCCCTGCCTTCATAAGGGTCCTCTGCTGTCTTCTCAGCTGTGGCCAGCACATGTTGCCTTCCCTCCCCAGAGGCAGAGCACTGAGGTGACAGCTGAGGCACGTTCCAAACATCCAGAGGCCTTTGGACCAATGTGTAAGTCAGAAAGGTAAGAAGAACACACAAAAAGCACGTCCAGGAACACCTCTTGTGTCATCTGCAGCCCTTCTGTCCACAGCTAACTGAGTGCTAAAGCCACCTGAGCAAAAGACTCTGCATTGCAACCAGCACCAGAACAAGAGGACACAGTCTCAAGTGCACCAGGGGAAGTTTAGGCTGGAGGTGAGGAGAAAGTTCTTCACCGAGAGAATCATTCGCCATTGGGATGTGCTGCCCAGGGAGGTGGTGGAGTCACTGTCCCTGGAGGTGTTGGACATGGCACTTGGTGCCATGGTTTAGTCATGAGGTCTGTGGTGACAGGTTGGACTTGATGATCTTTGAGGTCTCTTCCAACCTTGGTGATACTGTGACTCTGTGCTGTGCTTCTCAAGCTGCTCAGGCTTCTCTGGATGTTAATTCACAGAATCAGAGTGATTTGGGTTGGAAGGGACCTTAAAAGATCATCTCCTCCAACCTCCCCGCCATGGGCAGGGACACCTCTCAACCAGATTGGGCTGCTCAAGGTCTCATCCAACCTGACCTTGACCATCTCGCAGGGAGGAAGAATCCACAGCCTCCCTGAGCAACCTATGCCAGTATCTCACCACCCTCCTACTGAAGAACTTCTTCCTCGGCTCCAGTCTAACCCTGCTCTCCCTCAGCTTCAAACCATTCCCCCTTGTCCTGTCTCTAGATATCCTCATGAAAAACCTTCCTTTTTGTTCCTTCAAGCACTGGAAGGCAACTATGAGGTTCCCCAGGAGTCTTCTCTTCTCCAGGCTGAACACCTGAGCTCCCTCAGCCTGTCCTCACATCAGAGGGGCTACAGCCTTTGGATCGTCTTTGTGTCCCTCTGCTGGCCTCACTCCAACAGCTCTCTGTCCAGAGCCGGAGGCAGTATTTGAGGTGGGGTCTCACAAGAGCAGAGTAAAGGGGCAGAATCCCCTCTCTTTCAACTAAACACAAATGGAGCAGGGCCCCAGTGTTTATTCTGCCCAGCTTTTGGACTTATCTTAATTACTGATGACAGCCAAAGCGATGCAGGTCTTGATGTGGCTGGCAGCCTGGGTGGCAGGCTGCAGTGGACTGGTAGTGCTTTAGACAACTGCAGGAGGGAGCTGCCTGTCCATCTGTCACATCTTGTTCTGACTGTGCCACTTGCTTGGGCAGGCAAGAGACTCACAGACCCCAGCATTATTTTCTGAAGTATTTCTGTGCTTTTTCTCCTTTCATGGCCCAGCTCCACGGTGATCCTCTTGAGCTCTTTCCCCCAGAATGGTAACACCAGATCCGCATTTCAGGCACTTGCAGCTGACTGCTGTGGCCTGTGGGGTGCCATGGTGCCTGCAACAGCTTCCTCAGGTATATTTCAGCTGCACAGATCCACAGAGGAAGGCTTTTCTGCTTGGTTTTGTAACTGTGATCCCCTCACACTGCTTGTGCCTGCTTAGAGTTTTCCACTGCAGCTTCAAAGCACCAGTCTGAGAAGACACATCCTGCTCTGCCCTGGAAATGTGCACATGGTTTAGCCCCACACTTGGCACACTTAGATAATCACAGAATGGTCAAGGTTGGAAGGGACCTCAAAGATCAGACAGTTCCAAGACCTCTGCCATGGCCAGGGACACCTCACACTCCAGCAGGTTGCTCACAGCCACCTCCAGCCTGGCTGCAAACACCTCCAGGCAGGAGGCTCCACCACCTCCCTGGGCAACCTGTGCCAGGCTCTCACCACCCTCCTGGGGAACAACTTCTTCCTAACATCCAATCTGAATCTCCCCACCTCCAGCTTCATTCCCCCTAGTCCTATCACTACCTGAGAGCCTGAGAAGTCCCTCCCCAGCCTTCCTTTAGGCCCCTTCAGATACTGGAAGGCCACCAGAAGGTCTCCTCAGAGCCTTCTCCTCTCCAGCCTGCACAACCCCAACTCTCTCAGTCTGTCTCCAGGGCAGAGCAGCTCCAGCCCTCTGCTCCTCCTCGTGGCCCTTCTCTGGACACCTTCCAGCACCTTCTTGTAACAGAGGCTCCAGAACTGGACACAGGGCTCCAGGTGTGGTCTCAGGAGAGTGGAGCAGAGGGGGAGAATCCCCTCCCTTGAGGTGCTAATGCTGGCTTAGAGGCTTGGAGCACCTCTGCTGTGAAGACAGGCTGAGAGAGTTGGGGCTGTTTAGCCTGGAGAAGAGGAGGCTCCAGGGAGACCTTAATGTTGCATTTCAGTATCTTGAGGGAACCTACAGGAGGGCTGGGGAGGGACTGTTCAGAAGAGGCTTTGGGGATAGGACAAGAGGCAATGGTTTGAAACTGGAGCAGGGCAGAGTTAGGTTGGACATCAGGAGGAAGTTCTGCACAGTGAGGCTGGGGAGACACTGGAGCAGGCTGCCCAGGGAGGTGGTTGAGACAATGTCCCTGGAGACATTCAAGATCAGACTCAGGCAGCCTGGAGTAGCTGGAGGTGTCCCTGCTGCCTGCAGGGGGGTTGGGCAAGATGAGCTTTGAGGCTGCCTTCCACCCTGATGCAGTCCCTGAAGCTGTGTGGAGTGGAGCTGAGCTGACTACATGTCAGCATCTGCAATGTAGCTGCCTGTACCTAAGGTAGCTGCCTGCATTTGAGGGAGAGAAATGGTAATTTATCTAATCCTAAAGGAGATGTCCCATATAGGTCAGATGAATCATGGTCTAAAAGAATCTCTCTCTCTCTACACCAATAAAAAGCCATCAAAGGGAGCTGATGTTAGATGCAGATGGTAAAATTAGCTGGAAAGAATCTTTCCCAGGCTCTAAGTTGAGCTATTAAAAGATTTCCACTAATGAACACAGAGAAGAGCTAAAACAGGTTTCCAGCTAAAATCTTTCTTTGAGCCATCTCTCCTGGGGATTTTACAATGTACACATTTTAGTTTTCCAGCTAACAACTACAGGGAAAAAAGGTATCTCCTAACAGAAAATGCCAGAGCACATGGGAGCTACAGGAAAAATGATCTCATGAGGAAGATAGTTTCATAGTCTCAGTCAGGGTTGGAAGGGACCACAAGGATCATCTAGTTCCAACCCCCCTGCCATGGGCAGGGACACCCACACTAGATCAGGCTGGCCAGACCCTCATCCAGCCTGGCCTTAAACACCTCCAGGGACAGGCCTCAACCACCTCCCGGACAATCCATTCCAGGGGCTTCACCACTCTCATGGGGAAGAACTTCCTCTCACCTCCAGCCTCACTCTCCCCACGTCCAGCTTCATTCCATCCCCCTAGTCTACATCTCTTGGAGAGCCTGAGAAGTCCCTCCCCAGCCTTCTTGTAGCCCCCTTCAGATCCTGGAAGGCCACAATGAGGTCACCTGGGAGCCTTCTCTTCTCCAGACTGAACAGCCCCAAGATGAAGGGCAGGAGAGAGAGGTGGAGGGGTAGTGGAGAGAGACCTTTTAGATACCTGCCCTGTGGGAAAAAATATCCCCAAATATTGACAACTGCTGGTCAAAAAAGGCAGCTGAGTACCAAGCATAGAAGCACAGAATGGTCTGGGTTGAAAGGGACCTTAAAGATCATCTAGCTTCAAGCCTCTGCCACTGGCAGGGATGCCTCTGGACTAGCCCAGCTCGCTCAAGGCCTCATCCAGCCTGGCCTTGAACACTTCCAGGGAGAGCACATCTACAGCCTCCCTGGCCAACCTGTGCCAGTGTCTCACCACCCTCACTCTAGAGAACTTCTTCCTAATCTCCAGTCTCAGTCTCCCCTCACCCAGCTTCAATCCATTCCCACTCATTCTATCACTCCAAGCCCTAGTAAAAAGTCCCCCCCCC
>JAAWVA010000386.1:0-22929 GCA_015227895.2 Colaptes auratus | reverse complement strand
GAGGAGGAAGAGGCTGTCGGCAGGGAGGCTGGGGAGAGCCTGGCACAGGCTGCCCGGGGAGGCTGTGGCTGCCCCCTGCCTGGAGGTGTCCTAGTATCATAGCATCATAGCAGGGCTGGAAGGGACCACAAGGATCAGCCAGTTCCAACCCCCCTGCCATGGGCAGGGACACCCACACTAGAGCAGGCTGCCCAGAGCCTCATCCAGCCTGGGCTTAAACCCCTCCAGGGAAGGGCCTCAACCACCTCCCTGGACAACCCACCAGGGCTTCACCACTCTCATGGGGAAGAAACTTCCTCCTCCCCTCCAGCCTGAATCTCCCCACCTCAGCTTCAGTCCATTCCCCCTAGTCCTATCACTGCCTGAGATCCTGAGCAGTCCCTCCCCAGCCTTCCTGGAGCCCCCTTTCAATCCTGGAAGGCCACAATGAGGTCACCTGGGAGCCTTCTCTTCTCCAGCCTGCACAGCCCCAACTCCTTCAGTCTGTCCTCACAGCAGAGGTGCTCCAGCCCTCTGCTCCTCCTCCTGGCCTGCTCTGGACACCTTCCAGCCCTCCAGATCCTCTTGTAACTGGAGGCAGTACTGCAGGTGGGGTCTCAGCAGGGCTGAGCAGAGGGAGAATCCCCCCCTGGCCCTGCTGGCCACACTTCTCCTGCTGCAGCACAGCTCTGCTTGGCTTTCCGGGCTGCAAGTGCACCCTGAGAGCTCCTGGGGAGCTTCTCCTCCCCCAGCACCCCCAAGTCTCTCTGCTCAGGGCTGCTCCCCAGCCAGTCCCTGCCCAGCCTGGATTTGTGCCTGGGTTGCCTCGACCCAGCTGCAGGACCCTGCCCTTGTCTTGTGAAGCTCCTGAGGTTGGCTTGTGCCCACCTCTCCAGCCTGCCCAGCTCCCTCTGGATGGATCCTTCCCTCCAGCTGTCTGCTGCACCACACAGCTTGGGGTCAGCAGCAACCTTGCTGAGGCTGCACTCAGTGCCACTGCCCATGGCACCCACAAAGTGTTCCAGGCCAGGCTGGATGAGGGCTTGAGCAGCCTGGGCTGGTGGGAGGGGTCCCTGCCCATGGCAGGGGGGTGGCACTGGATGACCTTCAAGGTCCCTTCCAGCCCAACCCCTTCCGTGGAGCCCTGCAACTCCTGCAGCGCTCCAAGCAGCTTTGTGCTTTCCAGACCAGGCCCAGGGAAGAGCAGGGCCACAGCCCGAGGGAAGCCAGCACAGCCCAGGCACAAAAGGCCAGGTTGCAGCCTGGCTTCCCCCCAGCCTCTGCCAGCTATCTGCCCCTGTCTAATCTGCTTCTTCCTCTTGCCCCTCCCCAGCTGATCTCGGAGTGCTTCCACAGAGACCGGCCCGCCTGCTGACCAAGATGTAGCCGAGCGGATCTTCATGATCCCAGAGAGGAAGATCCACGTGAAGTACCACCTGGATGAGAAATACATCACTGCCTCCAGGAGGGAATTCTTCCAAGTGGCAGAGAGGGACATGGAAGGACATAAAATCTTAAAGACCCATGAATTGTGCATCACCTACGAGGTATGGAGCACAGCTGCTCGGAGCAGGGAGCTGGCAGGGAGCTCAGGGCTCAGCCAGCTCCAAGCCCCCTGCCTGGCAGGGACCCTCCCACCAGGGCAGGTGCTCACAGCCACCTCCAGCCTGGCTGCAAACACCTCCAGCCAGCAGCAGGAGGCTTCCACCACCTCCCTGGGCAGCCTGGGACAGGCTCTCACCACCCTCCTGGCCAACAACTTCTTCCTCACAGCAAGCTAACCTCCCCACTTCTCCTTTGGCTCCAGCCCCCCAGGCCGTCTCCCCCCTCACCCCTCCAAAGTCCCTCCCCAGCTTTCCTGCAGCCCCCTGCAGACCCTGGGAGGCCACCAGAAGCTCTCCCTGCAGCATTCTCCTCTGCAGAGCTGCACAGCCCCAAACTCTCTCAGGCTGTGCTCAGAGCAGCTCCAGCCCTCTGCTCAGCCTCCTGGCCCTGCTCTGGACCCCTCCCAGCCCCTCCAGCCTTCCTGGCACAGATGCTGCAGAGCTGGGACACAGAGCTGCAGCTGTGGGGCTCAGAGTGTGGAGCAGAGAGGCAGATCCCTCCCTGGCCCTGCTGGCCACACTGCTGCTGCTGCAGCCCAGGCTCTGCTTGGCTCTCTGGGCTGCCAGTGCTCCCTGCTGGCTGCTGCTGAGCTTCTCTCCCCCAGCACCCCCCAAGGCCTTTGCTCCAGGGATGCTCTCCAGCCAGGCCACTGCCAGCCTCTAGCAGTGCCTGGGATTGCCCTGCCCCAGCTGCAGGCCTGGCTGAACCTCCTGAGGTTGGCTTGGGCCCAGCTCTGCAGCCTGCCCAGGTCCCTCTGGGTGGATCCTTCCCTCCAGCTGCCAGCTGCCAAGGGAGGTCTAATAAACTGTTGGCCACAAGTTTGATGTCCCACTGGGGTGAGGCAGTGCAGCTGCATGGACTGCAGCAGAGCTCTGCTGCTTTCTGTGGGCAGAGGACCTGCTGCCTTGCAGCTAGAGGGCACAGCTTGGCTCCTCTGCTTGCAGGTGGGGTCCTTTGGGAAGGAGAAGAGTCAGTACCACCTGTACAAATTGTTTCAGCAGCTGTCAGGGGAAGTGCAGAAGCTGAAGGAAGAGATCCAGCAATTTGAAGCAGAGGTAAGAGGCAGGTGGCCACCCCCTGGCACAGCTGGGCAGCAAAAGCCATGGAGGTGCTGGAGGGGCTTGGAGAGCAGGAGGTATGGGGAGAGGCTGAGGGGCCTGGGGGTGTGCAGCCTGGAGCAGGGGAGGCTGAGGGAGACCTCCTTGCTCTCTGCAGCTCCCTGAGAGGAGGCTGCAGGGAGGCTGGGGCTGGCCTCCAGGTAACAGCACAAGCAGGAATGGCCCCAGGCTGCCCCAGGGCAGGGCTAGGCTGGGTGTCAGGAAACAGCTTCTCGAGTGCAGCAGTGGTGAGGGCCTGGCAGGGGCTGCCCAGGGAGGTGGTGGGGTGCCCCTGGCTGGAGGTGTCCCAGAAAGGAGCAGGTGTGGACCTCTGGGACAGGGTGTAGTGGGCAGGGAGGTGTTGGGTGGAAGGCTGGGCCTGACCTGTGGCAGGCATGCACCTTCCAGCCCTGCTCTTCATCCTCAGCAAGACAACTCCAGAGGGCAAGGGCAGAACCTAGACTGGGGCATCTGGGAACAGAGGGTCACAGAATGGTTTGGGTTGGACCTCCAGAGCTCAGCCAGCCCAACCCCCTGCAGCCAGCAGGGACAGCCCCAGCTGGAGCAGGCTGCTCACAGCCTGGTTGGGCCTGACCTGGGCTATTCCCAGGGCTGGAGCCTCCAGCAGCTCCCTGGGCAGCCTGCTGCAGTGCTCCAGCAGCCTCCTGGGGCAGGACTTGTTCCTCACATCCAATCCCAACCTGCTCTGCTCTCATTCCAAACCCCTGCCCCTGGGCCTGGCCCTGCAGGCCTTTGGCCACAGTCCCTCTGCAGCCTGCTTGTAGCCCCCCTCAGGTCCTGGCAGGCAGCTCCTCCCCAGCTCTCTTATAGCCCCTTCAGGTCCTGGCAGGCTGCTAAAGGCCTCCCTGGAGCCTTCTCTTCAGCAGGCTGAACAGCCCCAGCTCCCTCAGCCTGGCTGAGCTGCTCCAGCCCTTGGTTCACCTTCCTGGCTCACCTCTGGACCCTCTCCACCAGCTCCATGTCCCTCCTGGGCAGCCTTTTGCCTGGGAAGGA
Organism: Colaptes auratus; assembly: GCA_015227895.2. Taxonomy (NCBI): domain Eukaryota; kingdom Metazoa; phylum Chordata; class Aves; order Piciformes; family Picidae; genus Colaptes; species Colaptes auratus. The sequence goes on along the minus strand of JAAWVA010000386.1, from coordinate 19,234 downwards.
GGCCAGAGGGAAGACAGGCTGCAGTGTGTGGGGCTGCAGCTGGCTGCTGGGCACTCCCAGGCAGTCCTCCCAGAGCCACCGGAGTGACCTCTTGTGGGAGCAACTGTAGGGAAGTCCTCCCCAAAAGACATTCCTTGTGCTGCTAGGTGACACTGTGACCACTGTGAGCAAGCCTGCAGCCTGGAAGGCTCTGTCCTGGCTGCAGGGGGAATGCAGCCACCCCAGCAGCTGGAGCCAGAGCTGGCAGCCTCAAGGTCTCCTGGCTTGTGAGGAGGAAGAGCTCCAGAAGGAGCTGGAGAGGGACTGCTCCCAGAGCCCCAGGCTGGGAGGGACCCCCAAGGGGCAGCTGGGCCAAGCTCTGCAGGGCATGGTGGAGCTGCAGGGAGCTGCCCTGCAGCCTGGCAAGCTGAAAGTGGCCACTGCAGGGCACTCCACTGCTGCCCCTGGCAGCTGATTCCAGGGCCTGGCTGGGCCCAGGGGGAAACATCTGCTGGAGCCCAAGGGGAGTCTCCCCAGCAGGAGCTTGCCCTCCTCACCCCTGTCTCCTCCATGGGGCTCCTTGCAGCCACCCTCCATGCACTGCTCCATGCTGATAAGGTCTCCCCTAAGCCTTCTCCTCTCCAGGCTGAAGCAAGCCAGCTCCTGCCAGCCTCTCCTCCCCTGGCAGGGGGCTGCCAGCTCTCTCACCACTGCCATGGCCCTCTGGGCACCAGCAGCATCATTCCCCTCCCAGCCAGGCCACAGCCAGCAGGGGCAGGCTGGATTGGATGGTCTCAGGAGGTCCTGCTGGAGCCCAAGGGGAGTCTCCCCAGCAGGAGCTTGCCCTCCTCACCCCTTGCCTCCTCCCTGCAAAAAGGGAGCCTCCCCCCTGGGCAGCCCCCCTCCATGGGGGCCTCCTGTGCTAGATCAGGGTGCTCAGGGCACCACCAGGTTTGGCTCTGGGTGTCTCCAGGGATGGAGACCTCCACCACCTCTCTGGGCAGCCCCTGCTGGGGTTCCAGCAGCTCCCAGCAAAGAACTTCCTCCTGCTGTCCAACCTCCCCCTCCCCTGCTCCAGTTTCAAAGCACTGCCCCTTGTCCCACCCCGGGCAGGCCCTCCCCACCTTCTCCATGGCCAGTTCCAGGCTCCTCTCAGGGAGCTATGGAGAGCACTGAGGTCTCCCTCAGCCTCCTCTTCTCCACAGGTGGACACACTGGTGCAGATCCTCTCTGTTGAGCCTCCAGTGCAAGCCCTGCCCTGGCAGCAGCAGGGCAGGCAGGGGCAGTGCTGCCAGGGTGGGGAGGGGCTGAGGGGATCTCTCCTCTGACCTTTGGAAGGTGTTGGACATCCTGAGGATCCGGGAGAGCAGAGAAGCCTCTGTGGAGTTGTTGCTTCCCATCTCTGCTGCAGAAAGGGATGAGAAGAGGAGGCAGCAGCAGGAGGCCATGGTAGGGAGGCTTCCTTCATCCCCACTGTGGCTGCATGGACACAAAGAGCTCCACAGCAAGCTGCTGCTGCTGCTGCCTGAGGAGGCAGCTCAGGAGCATCATTAAAATCCACAGGGCCAAACCCCAGCAGGGGTTAAGTCAGCAGAGCTGCACTGACTCCCCAGCAAAGTGAGGCTAAATCTGCCCTCTGCCAGCTCCAGGCCATTCTCCCTGCTCCTGCCACCCCAGCCCTTGCCCACAGTCCCTCCCCAGCTCTCCTGGAGCCCTTCAGCTCCTGCCAGGCTGCTCTGAGCTCTGCCTGCAGCTTCTCCTGCAGGCTGCACAGCCCCACCCTCCTAGCCTGGCCCCACAGGGGAGGCTCTGCAGCCTCTCAGCCTCTCTGGGGCCTCCTCTGGAGCCTCTCCAGCAGCTCCAGGCCCTCCTTGTGCTGGGGGCCCCAGAGCTGGAGGCAGTGCTGCAGGTGGGGGCTGAGCAGAGCAGAGGGGCAGAATCCCCTCCCTGTGCTGCTGCTCTCCCTGCTCTGGCTGCAGCTCAGCACTCAGCTGCCTCTGGGCTGCCAGGGCCCAGTGCTGGCTCCTGGGCACTTGCTCCCCACCTGGCACCGCCAAGGCCTTCTCCTGCAGCCTGCTCTCAGCCACTCCTGCCCAGCCTGGCTCGTGCTTGGCATGCCCTCAGCAAGCTGCAGCCCTTGCCTTGGCCTGGCTGAACCCATGAGTGTTGGCTTGGGCCCAGCTCTGCAGCCTGCCCAGGCCCTCTGGATGGATCCCTTCCCTCCCTGCCCAGTCCCTTGGAGGGATCCCTTCCCCCCAGCCTCCCCAGGTCCCTCTGGATGGATCCCTTTCCCCACAGCCTGCCCAGGTCCCTCTGGAGGGATCCCTTCCCCCCAGCCTGCCCAGGTCCCTCTGGAGGGATCCCTTCCCCCCAGCCTGCCCAGGTCCCTCTGGGGGATCCCTTCCCTCCCTGCCCAGGTCCCTCTGGAGGGATCCTTCCCCCCAGCCCGCTGCACCAGGCTTGGAAGGGAGTCCCTGCAGGGCTGGGGGGAGGCGTTTTGGCTCTTGCCTGTGTCTGGCCTCCTGTGTTTGAGGGAGGAGGTAGATGAGGCTGTGCCCCTCTGCGTCCCTTTGCCCTCCAGAAGAGCGGAGCAGAGGAGCGGCTGCCGGGGCCGGCGGCGCAGCAGCTGGACCACTTGGAGCCTTTCCTGGTAGCCGCCGGCCGCGGGGGGGCGATGAGCAGGCGGCAGGCGCGGCGGGCCCGGGAGGGCTGCCTGGCTGACCTCCGGCAGTGCCTCAGCGACAAAATCGACATCATCCAGGCTCGCTTGGAGAAGGTATTCCCAGCCCTGCTGCCGGCTCTGCGGTGCTGCGCCGGCAGGAGGGGAGGGCACAGCCCCCGCGGGTCCAGGGGCAGGAGGCAGTGGGCTGCAACGAGAAGGTCTTTAAGGTCCTTTCCCGTCCCAAGCTGGCTGGGATCTCGGTGGGGCAGCAGGCAAGGAGCCCCTCACTCCCAGCAGGACTCTGAGGAGCTGGGGAAGGGTCTGGAGGGCAGGGCTGGGGAGGAGCAGCTGAGGGAGCTGGGGGTGTGCAGCCTGGAGCAGAGGAGGCTGAGGGAGAGACCTCCTTGCTCTCTGCAGCTCCTGAGAGGAGGCTGCAGGGAGGTTGGGCTTGGGCTCTGCTCCCCAGGCTGAGGGGGCAGAAGGAGAGGAACTGGGCTGGAGCTGTGCCAGGGGAGGCTGAGGTTGGAGAGGAGGCCAAATGTCTTTGGTGCCAGAGTGGTGAGGGCCTGGCAGAGGCTGCCCAGGGGGGTGGTGGAGTGCCCCTGGCTGGAGGGGCTGCAGAGCCCTGTGGCCATAGCTTGATGGCCATGGTGGGGCTGGGTTGTTGGTTGGGCTGGAGAAGCCTCACCCCTGGAGGTGTTTGCAGCCAGGCTGGAGGTGGCTGTGAGCAACCTGCCCTGGTGGGAGGGGTCCCTGCCCAGGGCAGGGGCTTGGAGCTGGCTGAGCCTTGGGCTCCCTCCCAGCCCTGACAAGTCTCCATGATCCCAGAGGGCTTTGCCAACCCAAACACTTCAATGGCTCTATGGAGGGAACCTCCTGTGGCTCCCTGAGGGGAGCCCTAAGCTTGCCTGAATGGGTGCTGGTGGTGGGTGGTCGTGGGGGAGATCACAGAACCGAACAGCTCCAGGGGGAGTTTGTCCCTGTCTGAGCCAGGGCTGCTTCGGTTCCCCACTGCTGCTGGGCTGGGGTGAGGCAGCCTCCGTGCTTTGCAGCCTCACAGCGTTTGGGCTCCCCCTGTGTTCCTCTGCTGTCAGCCCTCGCCTCAAACTCGCTGGCTGCCAGCTCTGCTCCGCGGCTGCCCGCAGCTCAGCTCCCTGCTGGCTCCGGGCCGTGCCGCCCCTGTGCCCCGCTCCTCGCTCTCCCTTCCCCTGCCTCCCGCTGCCTTGCTCCCCCCGCAGGCGTCGGCGGAGCTGCAGCAGCAGCAGCAGCGGCTTTGGGAAAGGCAGGAGCAGCTCAGCGAGGGAGGAGGAGGAGGATTTCCTGGCCGGCTGCTCTCAGACCATGTTCCAGATCCGGATTGCAGAGCAGAGGCTCAGCAGGTACCGGGGGTGGAGCGGCGCCCGGGGCAGGCTGCAGGGCAGCACTGAAGCTCTCCTGTGGGACACAGAGGAGGCTCAATGGCCTGGAGCTGGCAGGGGACAGATGGAGAGTGGAGAGGAGGAAGAAATCCTTGGAAGTGAAGCTGGGGAGAGCCTGGCCCAGGCTGCACAGGGAGGCTGTGGCTGCCCCCTGCCTGGAGGTGCTCAATCCAGGCTGGATGAGGCCCTGGGGCAGCCTGGGCTGGGGGGAGGGGTCCATGGGGGGGTTGGAGCTGGCTGAGCTGTGAGGCCCCTTCCAGGCCAAAGCATTCTGTGTCCCTGTGATGCCTCCTGACTGCTCCCTCCTTGGCCCAGGGAGAAGCAGAAGGCAGTGCAGAATTACTTTGCCCTTGAGGAGAAGCTGCAGAAGGATCCTCGCCTCGCCTCGCCCCTGCCCTGCCCCTGACTGCTGCCTGCCTGCCCTGCTCCCCACCAGCCACTGCAGGGCACTGCTGCAGCAGCCTGCAGCAACAGGGAGCACACCTGGAAGGGTTTTCCCCAGTAAAGCCTCCACTACCATCGGATTGTATTGAGCCTGTAGCCTTCCACTGCCTTCCCCTTCTCCCTGAGAGCCTGCACCGAGCTGCCTGCTGCAGTCCCATCCCCTGTGACCCTGAGGATGTCTCAGCTGCTGGCAAACAGGAGCAGGATCGTTTGGGATCTCTCCCAGCAGACTGAGGAGGCCCTGGGCAAAATGTGGCAGGGGGGTTTGCATCTCTAGAATGTGGGGTTTGAAAGATTGGGAGCTTGGCAGTTCCCAGCAAGGACTTCTGTCCAAAAGCTCCCTAAAAGCCACCCAGCAAAGAGTGCTGCTCAGACCTGAGCCAGCTGGGAGCCACAGATTCGTGGAAGGGGCTGGAAAGGACCTTAGAGATCAGCAGCAAGGCCAAGGGCAAGGACCTGCAGCTGGGGCAGGGCAGTCCCAGGCACTGCTAGAGGCTGGGCAGGGACTGGCTGGAGAGCAGCCCTGCAGGAGAGGCCTTGGGGTGCTGGGGGAGGAGAAGCTCAGCAGCAGCCAGCAGGGAGCACTGGCAGCCCAGAGAGCCAAGCAGAGCCTGGGCTGCAGCAGCAGCAGTGTGGCCAGCAGGGCCAGGGAGGGGATTCTGCCTCTCTGCTGAGCCCACAGCTGCAGCTCTGTGCCCAGCTCTGCAGCCTCTGTGCCAGGAAGGCTGTGGAGGGGCTGGGAGGGGTCCAGAGCAGGGCCAGGAGGCTGAGCAGAGGGCTGGAGCTGCTCTGCTCTGAGCACAGCCTGAGAGAGTTGGGGCTGTGCAGGCTGGAGAGGAGAAGGCTCCAGGGAGAGCTTCTGGTGGCCTCCCAGGGTCTGCAGGGGACTGCAGGAAAGCTGGGGAGGGACTTTGGAGGGTGTCAGGGAGGGACAGGACTGGGGGCTGGAGCCAAAGGAGAAGTGGGGAGGTTGAGCTTGGCTGTGAGGAAGAAGTTGTTGGCCAGGAGGGTGGTGAGAGCCTGTCCCAGGCTGCCCAGGGAGGTGGTGGAAGCCTCCTGCTGCTGGCTGGAGGTGTTTGCAGCCAGGCTGGAGGTGGCTGTGAGCAAGCTGCCCTGGTGGGAGGTGTCCCTGCCCAGGGCAGGGGCTTGGAGCTGGCTGAGCCTTGGGGTCCCTGCCAGCCCTGGGGTTCTGTTCTATGCTCATGCAGCTCCAACCCCTCTGCCACGGCAGGGACACCTCACACTAGCTCAGGCTGCTCAAGGCTTGGACACACTGCTGGAGATACTGAACAGCACTGAGCACTGCCCTGGCTGCTTGGCTCGCTGCCAGAGAGTGACATCTGAAGGGGTCCCACGATGCTCAGCCCCAGAGCTTCCCTTAGCTCATTCAGTCTACTCTGGATGTCCTAGGGCATTAGGATGTGCCCAAGCACCCCGTGTTTGGCTCAGGGAGAGCATGCAGTCTCCTTTGGGAGAGAGCTGGCAGTGTTTGATGCCACCTCAGCAAGCCCTTGGCCGTGCCAGGGCCCCCCAGGCTGGGAGCTGTGCTGAGTTTTCACTACAGCAGGTGGAGCTTCAAGCTCTGGCCAAGGGCAGCAGCCTGCCTCACCCCAGCTGGCTGCCTGGGTAGCTCTGCATCCCTCTCTCGATGCTTGGTGACCTAAAAGCCGAGGCAGGGAGGGAGAAAGCTCAGGAAGATCTCCCTCAGAGAGAGAGAGAGAGGGTTGGCTGAGCAGAACTCTGCTGCCAAGGAAGAGCAGAGCTCGAGCAGCCAGCCAGAGCAGTTCCCTGGTCACCACCATGAGCCCCTGAGGGGCAGCTTGGGGGGAAGGAAACCCTGAGGTCTCGGCGGGGCAAGCAGGGAAGCAAAGAGGACTCTGGTCACAGAACTCGTCAGAGTTAAATTCAGCGCCAGAAAAGACCCCGGACCAAATTGATTTGCAAATCCTCTTCCAGGCACTTGGGGCACTGCAGCTGCCAGAAAAATCAGGAGGCAACACACAGCGGCAAGGGAGAGCCAGCGAATGAAGGGGGGGAAGGGGAGGGAAGGAAGGGCTTTAGCGTTGGGGCTGCATCTCAGCCCGCCTGCCCCGAGAGGGGAAACAGCCCTTGGTCCCGGCGGGCCTGAGCCGCCAAGGGTAGAGCGCAGCTCCGGGCAGCCGACACCTGCGTCCCCTGCCAAGAAGCCTCAGGAAGCGGCGAGCCCCGGGAGCGCCCAGCCCGAATCGCCTCCTGGGGGAACGCGCGCTGGCGACAGCCCTGGAGCACAGCCGCGGCAGGCCCCGAACGGTACCACCGGTGCGCCCCACGCAGGCTCCGCAACGGACCCCGGCCCGGCTCCGCGGCTGCGGCGCCCTCCTCCCCTTATTGGCTGTGCTTGAAAGGCTGCGCCAAGAAAAAGCCTCGTGAGTGGTCGACCGTTCTGCCGTCGCTATGGCAACAGTTCCGCCCCCGGTTGCTATTGGCCGGGCGACGCGGGGAACTCGGGGCGACGGCTCAGCGGCGCCCTGGATTGGCCAGCGGGCGGCGGCTCCGATTGGTGGCGGGCGGGCGGAGGCGGGGCGCGGCGCGGGCGAGGTTTGTTGTGGGGGGTCGGTTGTCAAGCGGCGGCGGCCGCGCCGGGGCTCGGGCTGCGGGTCCGGTGCCGCCGCTAGAGCCGGGGCGGCCGAGCCCTGCCGAACATTGCTTGCCACCGCCTACCACCGCTACGAGCATCCGCCAGCAGCACTCGGCGGCCGGTGAGGCTGCGGCGGCTGGAGCAGCGCTTCCCGCCCACAGCCTCCCGCGGGCTCCGCGCTGGCCCTTGGCTCCCGTGATGGTCATCAGCGGTGAGGCCTTGCCCCGCGCTGCTCCCGGGCCCTGCTGGGCGGTGGGTGGGCCGGGCTGGGTCCCCAACGCCTCCCCTTGGCTCGGCTCGGCCCGGCGCGGCGGGGCCAGCGGCCTAAGGGCGGCCGGTGTTGTTGTGCCCGCAGGGCGGCGGAGGACGCCGGGGCGGATGGCCGGGCGGCGGTAGGACCGGCCCGGCTGGGAGGAGGAGAGCGTCTCGGCCCTGCCCGTCGGAGCGGCGCCGCGCAGAGCCATGGCCGTGGCCGTCACCACCAAGGCGGCCTGGAAGCTGCGTGAGTGGCCGCTCGGGGGGAGGGCAGGGGATGCTGCCCGGTTGCGGGGGGGCTGGCAGAGGCGGCTCTGTGGCAGGAGCCAGCCCGATCCCGCCGCGGCGTGTGGGTGCCCCAGCCCGCTCCCCAGGTTGCCGGCTGGGGGCTTTTAACTCCTGGGGCTGGCTTCTGGAAGCTGCGCAGCCCTCGGCCACCGCTGCTGGCCAGGGGCTTCAGCTCCTGCTTTCGCCGATTCGTCGCCGCCCTGCCGCCCTCAGCTTGCAGCCGACCCCGCATGGCTCTCCTGTAGCACAGGAGCGATGGAAACCCCCCTCGGGAGGCCGGGCTGCGGCAGGGCACTGCCGCGGCTGAGCCCTCCTGGGGCTGCTCTTGGCTGCCTCTGGCTCCTCCCTGCCAGGGCAGGGAGCCCTCTGCGCGCCCAGGGGCTGGGGTGAGCTTTGCAGGCTCTCCATCCCTCCTGGCCTGCACCCTGCTCTGCTTCCATGCACAGGTGCTGCCTGTGCACTTCTGGCTGCTTGAGGCTGAGTTATTTCCCCGGGGGCTGTGCAGGAGGGCTCAGAAGCAGTGGGGAGCCAGGGGCAGCCCCGGGGCTGTGAGCTCTCTACCAGCGGCCACAAACGGTTCCATGGCTTAGTACTTTCAGATCTGTTTGAGCAGGAAGCTGCTTTGCTGTGCTGCTTCTGCATCCCTGACACCCCCAGATGCAGGAGAAGGCTGGAGGTGATCAATCTCTGTTCTGGCAGGCCCCAGGGAGAGCTTCTGGTGGCCTTCCAGGATCTGCAGGGGGTCTGCAGGAAAGCTGGGGAGGGACTTTGGAGGGGGTGAGGGAGGGACAGGACTGGGGGGGATGGAGCCAAAGGAGAAGTGGGGAGCTTGAGCTTGAGCTTGGCTGTGAGGAAGAAGTTGTTGGGCAGGAGGGTGGTGAGAGCCTGTCCCAGGCTGCCCAGGGAGGTGGTGGAAGCCTCCTGCTGCTGGCTGGAGGTGTTTGCAGCCAGGCTGGAGGTGGCTGTGAGCAGCCTGCTGTGGTGTGAGGTGTCCCTGCCCAGGGCAGGGGCTTGGAGCTGGCTGAGCCTTGGGGTCCCTGCTAGCTCTGGGGCTCTTGAAAGGGGCAGAAGTTCTTCATCTCCATTCTTGCTAGCCTCTGCCCTGCCCTTAGCATCCTCTTCAGGGCAGGGAGTGCCCTGAGTGTGTCAGGGGTGCCCTGGCAGGCTCACAGGAGCTTGGTGCTACTGCTGGGTGAGGTCTGGTGGCAAAGACCTTGCTTAAACCCTTTCTGTTTTTCACTGGGTGCATTAAAGCAGGGGAGCAGAGGAAGCTGTGTGGCTGTGGCTGGGCTTTATGAATTGTAGAGTCAGAGGAATCACAGAGTGGTTTGGCTTGGAAAAGCTCTCTGAGAGCATCCAGGCCAAGCAGCAGCCCAACCCCACCCTGGGCACCAGCCCCTGGCCCCAGCTGCCATGGCCACAGGGCTCTGGGACACCTCCAGCCAGGGGCACTCCACCACCTCCCTGGGCAGCCTCTGCCAGGCCCTCACCACTCTGGCACCAAAGACATTTGGCCTCCTCTCCAACCTCAGCCTCCCCTGGCACAGCTCCAGCCCAGTTCCTCTCCTTCCATCCCCTCAGCCTGGGGAGCAGAGCCCAAGCCCAACCTCCCTGCAGCCTCCTCTCAGGGAGCTGCAGAGAGCAAGGAGGTCTCCCTCAGCCTCCTCTGCTCCAGGCTGCACACCCCCAGCTCCCTCAGCTGCTCCTCCCCAGCCCTGCCCTCCAGACCCTTCCCCAGCTCTCTTGCCCTTCCCTGGCCCTGCTCCAGCCCCTCAGGGTCCTGCTGGGAGTGAGGCTCTCTGCATCCCCACTTCCCTTCCTCTGCCATCACCCCAGGGAAGATGTCAGCATCACAGAAGGCTGCTTCCAGCTTTGCCTTTCCCCTCTGATTTGGAGCTCAGTGGCCTCTGTATTTGCAGGTTGCTCCTGCAGCTGGAGTGAGGGTTGCAGAGCTCTGCTTCCTGAAGGGCACTCTGAGAGCTGGGGATCAGAGTGCTGCAGTCATTGCAGCCACCTTAAAGCCCTCTTGGATTAGTGTTTGGCTGTGAAGTTGCTTCTCCCACCAGAGCAGCCTGAATGAAAGCTGCCCTGGGCTGGCTGCCTGGCTTTGGGGTTGGCTTTTTCCCCACAAGTGATGGCAGAGCTGTTTAGAATACAGAATCCAGAACCAAACCAGGCTGGGAAAGGCCTTTGAGATCCCCCAGTCCAACCCAGCACCACCTGATCAGCTCAACCATGGCACCAAGGGCCTCATCCAGGCTCTTGCTGAACACCCCAGGGGTGGGGACTCCACCACCTCCCTGGGCAGCACAGCCCAAGGGCCAAGCTCTCCTGCTGGGAAGAGCTTCCTCCTAGCCTCCAGCCTAAACTCCCCCTGGCACAGCTTGAGACTGTGTCCTCTTGTTCTGCTGCTGGGTGCCTGGGAGAAGAGACCAACCCCCACCTGGCTGCAGCCTCCCTGCAGGGAGTTGGAGAGAGCAAGAAGGTCTCCCCTGAGCCTCCTCTGCTGCAGGCTAAGCAACCCCAGCTCCCTCAGCCTCTCCTCACAGGGCTGTGCTCAAGGCCTCTCCCCAGCTTTGTTGCCCTTCTCTGCACACCTTCAAGTCTCTCAATGTCCTTCTTAAACCGAGGAGCCCAGAGCTGGACACAGGACTCCCAGGTGTGGCCTCAGCAGTGCTGAGCACAGGGCAGGATGAGCTCCCTGCTCCTGCTGGCCACACTGCTCCTGCTGCAGGCCAGGATGCCCTTGGCCTCCTTGGCCCCCTGGGCACACTGCTGGCTCCTGTTCAGCTGCTCTCCACCACTGCCCCCAGCTCCCTCTCTGCCTGGCTGCTCTCAGCCACTCTGCCCCCAGCCTGTAGCACTGCCTGGGGTTGCTGTGGCCAAAGTGCAGCCCCTGGCACTTGGCTGTGTTCAATCTCCTGCCCTTGGGCTCTGCCCCTCTGCCCAGCCTGGCAAGGGCCCTCTGCAGAGCTCTGCTACCCTCTCACAGCTCAACTCCTGCCCCCAGCTTGGTGCCTCTGCAAACTCACTGCTGCTGGACTCCATCCCCTCCTCCAGATCATCAAGGAGGATATTGATCAGGCTGGGGCCCAGCACTGATCCCTTCAGCTCCCAGGAATGCTCAAGGAGGAGAAGTGTAGGAGGAGGGAATTGGGGCAGGCCATCAAGCAGCAGCCCCTGGAGTGGGGTTAAGGCAAGCCCAAGCCCCTTGGTGGAGTGGGGGCAGCAAATGCCTGAGCACAGAGTGCTGCTGGTGTGGCTCCTGCTGCCCCACATTGTGCTCCTCTGGGGAGGCTGCCTTGGGCTGCTGGCACTGTGGAGCTCACCAGGGCTCACAGCTCCCCCTCAGCCCCTGAGACCTTTAGCAGCCCTTTGGTCCCAGTCCCCTCTGTGCCCTTCTGGGGTCTGCTCAGGCCCCCTGGGTCACAGGGTCAGGCTCTGCACTGCTCACCTGCCCAAGCTGGGGGAGGGAGCTCCACCTCTGCCTGCTGCTGAGCCTGGCCTTTGCCTTCAGAGGAGGGCAGCAGACTCTCCCCTGCTGAACTGCCAGAGCCAGCTCCTGCCAGGCTGGGCAGGCTGCTGCTGCCTTCACAGGGAGGCTGCAGAGCCTGGCAGGAGCTGCCTCTGGCTGCCCTGGCTTGCTGCAGCCTCCCAGAGAGGTCAGCAAACAGAGACTGGCCCAGGTGCAGCTGCAGGAGGAGCAGCCCCTGGGGGTGCAGCAGGAGGAGCAGCCCCTGGGGGTGCAGCAGCAGCAGCAGGGGGAGCAGCCCCTGGGGGTGCAGCAGCAGCAGCAGGGGAGCAGCCCCTGGGGGTGCAGCAGCAGCAGCAGGGGGAGCAGCCCCTGGGGGTGCAGCAGCAGCAGCAGGGGGAGCAGCCCCTGGGGGTGCAGCAGCAGCAGCAGGAGGAGCAGCCCCTGGGGGTGCAGCAGCAGCAGCAGGAGGAGCAGCCCCTGGGGGTGCAGAGGAGGAGCAGCCCCTGGGGGTGCAGCAGCAGGAGGAGGAGGAGCAGCCCCTGGGGGTGCAGCAGCAGGAGGAGGAGGAGCAGCCCCTGGGGGTGCAGCAGCAGGGGAGCAGCCCCTGGGGGTGCAGCAGCAGCAGCAGGGGGAGCAGCCCCTGGGGGTGCAGCAGCAGCAGGGGGAGCAGCCCCTGGGGGTGCAGAGGGGGAGCAGTCCCTGGGGGTGCAGCAGCAGCAGGGGAAGCAGCCCCTGGGGGTGCAGAGGAGGAGCAGCCCCTGGGGGTGCAGAGGGGGAGCAGCCCCTGGGGGTGCAGCAGCAGGAGGAGGAGCAGCCCCTGGGGGTGCAGAGGAGGAGGAGCCCCTGGGGGTGCAGCAGCAGCAGCAGGAGGAGCAGCCCCTGGGGGTGCAGCAGCAGCAGGAGGAGGAGCAGCCCCTGGGGGTGCAGCAGCAGCAGGAGGAGGAGCAGCCCCTGGGGGTGCAGCAGCAGCAGCAGGAGGAGCAGCCCCTGGGGGTGCAGCAGGAGGAGCAGCCCCTGGGGGTGCAGCAGCAGCAGGAGGAGCAGCAGCCCCTGGGGGTGCAGAGGAGGAGCAGCCCCTGGGGGTGCAGCAGCAGCAGCAGGAGGAGGAGCAGCCCCTGGGGGTGCAGCAGCAGCAGCAGGAGCAGCCCTGGGGGTGCAGCAACAGCAGCAGAGGAGCAGCCCCTGCGGGTGCAGCAGCACAGCAGGAGCAGGCCCTGGGGTGCAGCAACAGCAGCAGGAGGAGCAGCCCCTGCGGGTGCAGCAGCAGCTGGGAGGAGGTTGCCGCCGCTGCCGGAGTCCTTGCAGGCTGCTGAGCTGCTCCTGGAGGGGGCAGCTGCTCCTTGCAGCCCCCCTGAGCAGGGGAGCCGTGGGGGGGGGGGCTGCTGCTTGCAGGGTGGTCGTGCGGCTGGGGGACGCTGCCGGCAGGCTGGGCTGGGTGCGGGGGCTGCGTGCAGCGGGCTGGGCGGCCGGTGCCGCTGCCGCTGCCGGTGCTGAGCCGTCGCTTTGTCCCGTGCAGAGGAGCTGTCGGCTCACACCAGCGATGTGTCCTCCCTGGTGCTGGGGAAGAGCTCCGGCCGCCTGCTGGTGACGGGAGGAGAGGACTGCAGAGTCAACATCTGGGCGGTGAACAAACCCAGCTGCATCATGGTGAGGAGGCAGCCGGCCTGCCGTGTGCCCCCAGCCCCGGGCCCGCTGCAGCTGGGGGGGCTGGGGGGGCTGGATGAGCTCAGAGGCCTCCAACCTTCGTTCTGTGATGCTCAGCAGGGAACCTGAAAGGGTCTTGGTTAGGGGCCACAACATGAAAGCAATTGAGCTGCTTCTGAGCCTTGTGAAAGGCTCCCAAGCACCACTGCTAGAGGCTGGGCAGGGCCTGGCTGGAGAGCAGCCCTGGAGGAAAGGCCTTGGGTTCTGGGGAGGAGAAGCTCAGCAGCAGCCAGCAGGGAGCACTGGCAGCCCAGAGAGCCAAGCAGAGCCTGGGCTGCAGCAGCAGCAGTGTGGCCAGCAGGGCCAGGAGGGGATTCTGCCTCTCTGCTCCACTCTGCTGACCCACAGCTGCAGCTCTGTGCCCAGCTCTGCAGCCTCTGTGCCGGAAGGCTGTGGAGGGCTGGGAGGGGTCCTGAGCAGGGCCAGGAGGCTGAGCAGAGGGCTGGAGCTGCTCTGCTCTGAGCACAGCCTGAGAGAGTTGGGCTGTGCAGGCTGCAGAGGAGAAGGCTGCAGGAGAGCTTCTGGTGGCCTCCCAGGGTCTGCAGGGGGCTGCAGAAAGCTGGGAGGGACTTTGGAGGTGTGAGGGAGGGACAGGACTGGGGGGATGGAGCAAAAGGAGAAGTGGGGAGCTTGAGCTTGGCTGTGAGGAAGAAGTTGTTGGCCAGGAGGGTGGTGAGAGCCTGTCCCAGGCTGCCCAGGGAGGTGGTGGAAGCCTCCTGCTGCTGGCTGGAGGTGTTTGCAGCCAGGCTGGAGGTGGCTGTGAGCAACCTGCCCTGGTGGGAGGGGTCCCTGCCCATGGCAGGGCTTGGAGCTGGCTGAGCCTGGGGGTCCCTGCCAGCCCTGACCCTTCTGGGATGCCCTTTGAGGACCATTCTGTGATTGCAGCTCCTGGCTGAAGCCCTCAGCTGGCAGCTGTGAGAGCAGTGCTGCTGTGGCCAGGGCCCTGGCAGCTGCTGTGGCCTCTGACCCTTGCTCTCTGCCTTGCCTTGCAGAGCCTGACAGGCCACACCACAGCCATCCAGAGCCTCCAGATCAACAGCAACGAGGAGCTGATTGTTGCAGGCTCTCAGTCAGGCTCCATTCGAGTGTGGGACCTGGGAGCTGCCAAAAGTAGGTTCCTGGGAGGGTTTTTGCTTCATACCTTGTGGACTCTCTCTCTCTGTTTCACAGCTCTGCTGACCCAGGAGGTGCCCACCTTAAGCAGGAGCAGGGACATTGCTCTCATCCTAACTTGCAGAGCTTTTAGAGGGCCCTTCTGTGCTCTGAGCTGCCCTTGCCGTGCTCAGCAGGCCTCTGGGCCTCTCTTGAGCAGGTTGGGCTGAGGAAGCAGGCCCCCAGCTTTTGACCTTGGCTGTGTTGAAGCCTGGATTCCAGCTCAGGTTCCCTGCATGGAAAGGTTACCTCAGCCCCATAAAGTTTGTGGTCAGAGCCAGGGCTTAAGGCTCTCAGCCCTTAGTAAGAGGATCAAAGTGGAGATTGGCACTTGGAAGTGCCTTGGGTTCTGCACCAGCCCAGGAGCCTCCTTCACCTCTTGATCTCATGCCTGGGTTCTAACTTCTCTTCTTTCCCTCAAGTGACTTTTTCCTCCCCTCTCCTGCTTTTGCATGGCCACATATGAGCAGAGGAAGATCTGACTGGGGATGAAATCAGAGCAGCTATGAATCCACTGAGCTCTGAACCTTGCCAGGCCAGCTGCCAGGTCAGGCTTGCCTTGCTCTCCCGTCCTAGAACAAGTCAGCCAAGGTATCAGGAATCCCCTGAGGCCACTCCAGCAGGAGTAGCATCAACTGGTGCTGCTGCCCAGCAATAGTCCTGAAGAGCTCTTCTGTCTCAGCCACTTCTTTAGAGAAGACCCAAAGACTGTGTGATGAAACCAGGCTGAGCCAGGAAGGCAAAGAGCAGGGGGCAGAAACTCCAAGAAGCACTTCTGGCATCCAGCCTGGGTCCAGCTCCTCACTCAGTCAGCATCAGGTTCAGTCAGCCAGGGTCCAGTCCAGCCAGGGGCCAGCAACTCAGCCAGGATCAGTCCAGCCAGGATCCAGCAACTCAGCCAGGATCAGTCCAGCCAGGGGCCAGCAACCCAGCCAGGATCAGTCCAGCCAGGGGCCAGCAACTCAGCCAGGATCAGTCCAGCCAGGGGCCAGCAACTCAGCCAGGATCAGTCCAGCCAGGATCCAGCAACTCAGTCAGGATCAGTCCAGCCAGGGGCCAGCAACTCAGTCAGGATCAGTCCAGCCAGGGGCCAGCAACTCAGCCAGGATCAGTCCAGCCAGGGGCCAGCAACTCAGCCAGGATCAGTCCAGCCAGGGGCCAGCAACTCAGCCAGGATCAGTCCAGCCAGGATCCAGCAACTCAGTCAATCAGGATCAGCTCAGGATCAGTCCAGCCAGGGCCCAATCCAGTCAGTCAGGATGAGTTCAGCCTGGACCCAGTTTTCCTCTGCCAGTGGAGAGTCCCTGAGCTGCTTGGCTTGGTTAGGCCTCAGGAGGCAGTGCCAGTCAAATGCCCACTCCAGGGCTGGCTGCAGAGCTGCTTTCTGCCAGCGTTTCATCCTCTGCTGCCCTTGGTGTCATCCAAGGCATTTGTCTTCCTCAAAGCCGAGTTCTGCCTCCTGTCTCTGCCTTCAGAGTTGAGTTGCACCACCCCTGCTGGTCCTCCCTGGTGCCTGCAGTTACAGGGGGTGCTGGTGGATGGCCTCCTGAGCACCGTGCTCATGTCTTGGTCTTGTGCTTCCTGAGTGTCCTTCCCCAGACTTTGGGCTGCTGCTCACAAGGGGCAATTGAAGGAGTGATGGAGTGGCCCAGGGAGGCTGTGGCTGCTCCCTGCCTGGAGGTGTTCCAGGCCAGGCTGGAGGAGGCCTTGAGCAGCCTGGGCTGGGGGGAGGGGTCCCTGCCCATGGCAGGGGGCTGGAGCTGGATGATCTTCAAGGCCCTTTCCAGGCCAAACCATTGCAGGATTCTGTGATGAGTGGGACCCCAGAGTGGGGGAGCAGAGTCCTGGGACAGGGCCTGTCCTGTAGCTGCAGGGTGAATGTGCTCCTGCAGCCAGGTGTCCCTTCACTCCTGGAATCATCCTTGGAATCAGAGGATCCCAGAGCTCCCAGAGCTGGAAGGGAGCTCAGGGCTCAGCCAGCTCCAAGCCCCTGCCATGGGCAGGGACACCTCCCACCAGGGCAGTTGCTCACAGCCACCTCCAGCCTGGCTGCAAACACCTCCAGCCAGCAGCAGGAGGCTGCCACCACCTCCCTGGGCAGCCTGGGACAGGCTCTCACCACCCTCCTGGCCAACAACTTCTTCCTCACAGCCAAGCTCCAGCTCCCCACTTCCAGTTCTGCTCCAGTCCCCTCTCATCTCCCAGAGGGAGGCAGTGGAGTCCCCTGCACTGGTCAGCTTTCAGAGCCAGCTTGCCAGGCTGCTGGGCCAGCTCCTTGCAACTCCACCATCACCTGGAAAGCTTGGCCCAGGTGGTCCTGGGGTCCCTTCCAACCTGGCATTCCTTGATTCTGGGATTCCTGGCTGACCCTGTTGCTCCTGCTCTGCTGCAGTGCTGCCTGCCTGGCAGCTGCCTCCAAGGTGCAGCCTTTCCCTTTGTTTGCAGAGTGGAGCCAGCTTTGGGGTTCCTGTGGGGAGAGGCTGAGGGAGCTGGGGTTGCTTAGCCTGCAGCAGAGGAGGCTCAGGGCAGACCTCATTGCTCTCTCCAACTGCCTGCAGGGAGGTTGCAGCCAGGGGGGGTTGGTCTCCTCTCCCAGGCCCCCAGCCCCAGAACAAGAGGCCACAGTCTCAAGCTGTGCCAGGGGAGGTTTGGGCTGGAGGTGAGGAAGAAATTCTCCCCAGCAAGAGAGATTGGCCCTTGGGCTGTGCTGCCCAGGGGATGGTGGAGTCCCCACCCCTGGGGGTGTTCAGCAAGAGCCTGGATGAGGCACTCGGTGCTGTGGTTGAGTTGATCAGATGGTGCTGGGTGCTGGGTTGGACTGGGGGATCTCAAAGGCCTTTTCCAACCTGGTCTATCCTTATCCTTATCCTTATCCCTATCCTTATCCTTATCCCTATCCTTATCCCTATCCTTTCCCTATCCTTTCCCCATCCCTATCCTTTTCCCCATCCCTATCCTTTTCCCCATCCCTATCCTTTTCCCCATCCCTATCCTTTTCCCCATCCCTATCCTTATCCCTATCCTTATCCCTATCCTTATCCCTATCCTTATCCCTATCCTTATCCCTATCCTTATCCCTATCCTTATCCCTATCCTTATCCTTATCCTACCCTAATCCTATCCTTATCCTTATCCTAATCCCTATCCTTATCCTTATCCCTATCCTTATCCCTTTCCTTATCCTTATCCCCATCCTTATCCCCATCCTTATCCCATCCTTATCCCCATCCTTATCCCCATCCTTATCCCCATCCTTATCCCCATCCTTATCCCCATCCTTATCCTATCCTTATCCCTATCCCTATCCCCATCCTATCCCATCCTTATCCTATCCTATCCCATCCTTATCTTTATCCTCATCCCATCCTTATCCTTATCCCTATCCCATCCCTATCCTATCCCTTCCTATCCCATCCCATCCCTATCCCTTTCCCTATCCCTATCCCATCCTTATCCTTATCCCTATTCCTATCCCATCCTTATCCTATCCCTATTCCTATCCATATCCCTATCCCCATCCTATCCCCATCCTATCCCCATCCTATCCCCATCCTATCCCCATCCTATCCCATCCCTATCCCTATCCTATCCTTATCCCTATCCCATCCCTATCCTATACCTCTCCTTGTCCTATCATTATCCTATCCCTATCCCTATCCTATTCTATCCTATCCTATCCCATCCCTCCCATCCCATCCTATCCCATTCCCCTCCGAGTTCCTGCCCTTCAGGACGGGACTCTGGGTCGCCCAGGGGTTAGAAGGGGGCTCTGGGGATCCCAGCCCCAGCCCCCTCCCGCCGGGCAGGCTGCCCTCCGGGGCAGCGGGGGGCGGCCGGGCTGCCCGCAGGGTTGGAGCCCCCAGCCCCTGCCTGCCCGGGGCCAGCTGCCGGCCTTGCAGCAGCGCCTGCAGCTGCCTGCTCTCGTTCTGGGGCGCTGGGCAGGTGCCTGCTGGGGAGGAGAGCGTGGCTGAGCTGCTGGGGGGTGCCCGAGGGGGGAATGAGCTCCTCAGTGTTGGCTGCTTCCTTCCCTCGCCCTGCCCAGTCCTCCGCACCTTGCTGGGTCACAAGGCCAGCATCTGCAGCCTCGACTTCCATCCCTTTGGAAGCTTTGTGGCCTCTGGCTCCCTGGACACAAACATCAAGGTAAGCTCCTCAGAGGCTGCCCTCTGCCTGGGGCCCTTTGGAAGGGGGCCAGAAGGTGTCTGGAGCCCAGCTGGGTGGCTCTTCGTGCCCAGCCTCGCCTCCTGGGCCGGCCGGGGCCGGGAGCCCCTCCGCGATGCCTGCCTGCCTGCCTTCTGGCAGCTCAGGAGTCTGAGGCCCCTCCTGTGCAGTGGGGCTCCTGGGTGAGGTTGCCAAGCCAGGAGCTGCTGCCAGCAAGCACAGGGCTCCTGGTGGCTTCAGCAGGCTGGCATTTGGGAGGAGGGCTGGGAAGGGACTTTGGACGAGGGCTTGCAGTGCCAGGATGAGGGGAGAGGGCTTGGAGCTGGGAGAGGGCAGATTGAGAGTGGAGATTGGGTGGAAATTGTTGGCAGGGAGGCTGGGGAGAGCCTGGCCCAGGCTGCCCAGGGAGGCTGTGGCTGCCCCCTGCCTGCAGGTGTTCCAGGCCAGGCTGGATGAGGCCTTGAGCAGGCTGGGCTGGGGGGAGGGGTCCCTGCCCATGGCAGGGGGCTGGGGCTGGGTGACCTTCAAGGTCCCTTCCAACCCAACCATGCTGTGAGTGCAGGAAGGGAGCTGCTGGGGCAGGAACTGAGCTGCAGGAGTGGCTCTTGCCTGGGGCAGGAGCTGAGAAGATCCACCTGGGGCAGACAAGGGTTCAGCAGCCCTGCAGTGGCTGCCAGTGCGGTGACAGGGAGAGCTGTGTCCCCCTGGGGACTGTGGGGCTCCCCCTGCTCTCAGCTGCTCCCCTGTGGGCTTCCCTCCCCCAGCTCTGGGACGTCAGGCGCAAGGGCTGCGTCTTCAGGTACAAGGTAGGGAGCTCCCTTGGCCTCTGGGGGCAGGGGAGGGGAGGGAGGGGAGGAGGAGGCTTCCTCTGGGGGCTTGTGGCAAACCTCCCTGTGGAGTTTTCCTTCCAAGCTTTCCAGCAGGAAAAGAACATCTGGAGGGGTTGGGGCACAGCCTGGCAAACCTCTGCCAGGCCCCCGTGCACGGTCTGGGAGTGGGAGCTGGGGGGTGTAGAGTTCATGGGGTGCTTGGCTTCAGTGGGGGATGGAGAGGAAAGGGAGGGGAGGGGAGGGGAGGAA
>JAAWVA010000385.1:0-22930 GCA_015227895.2 Colaptes auratus | reverse complement strand
TTATAGACATTAAGATCCCCTCTTAGCCTTCTCTTCTTTGGACTAAACAGTCCCAGTTCTCTTAGTCTTTCTTCTTGTAGCTCTTTTGTTGGACCCTCTCCAGCAGATTATTGTCTTTCTTGAAACATAGAATCATAGAATAGAATAACAGAATGGGCTGGGCCAGAAGGGACCTCAGCAGAGACATCATCAACAAGACTCGGTGTGAAAGACTAAATCTTGTCTCTCTCGATGTGACTCAACAAAGATAAAATCACCTTTGCTGCTTGCCCAGACAATAGCTGATGTGTACTGGGCAGTTGTCACTGGATAACGACTCTGGAGGGTGCATAGACAACCCCCTGATCATTCTCATGGCCCTCCTCTGGACCCTCCCAATCAGGTCAATGTCCCTCATATATTGAGAGCTCCAGACCTGTACACAGTACTTCAGGTGAGGTCTCACCAGAGCAAAGTGGTAGGATCACCTCTCTGGATCTGATGGCAACTCATCTTTTGATGCAGCCCAGGATGTGATGGGCCTTTGGGCTGCAAGGGCACACTGTCTGCTCATGTCCAGCTTCTCATCCATCAGCACGCCCGAGTCCTTTTCCACAGGGCTGCTTTCAAACACCTCATCCCTGAGTCTATTTATAGCAAGGATTTATTTGGCCCAGGTACAGAACCTTCCAGCCTTCCACATGTTCTTGTTGAACCTCATGAGGTTCACCTGGGGCCACTTGTCCAGCTTGTCCAGGTCCGTGTGGATGTGACACTTCTAGGCTGTGCCTTTAAGAGAGGTCAGCTACAGAAATGTTCTAGCTGAATGTTTTGGTGTAAAAAGGAAAACAAAGATAGTTCTAAACAAATTTCATAGGTAGATTGGTAGCAATGTAACTTTAAAGATCTTTAGTTTTACTTCTAGTAACAGAATCATTGACATTCTCCTGAGCGCAGGTTTTGCCATCAAGCGAGACAAGGTGAAAGGACCTACCAGAGAGATCCAGTTTCTGGGAGTGCGGTGGCAGGATGGACGCCGACACATTCCAGTGGAGGTGGTAAATAGAGTCTCTACCATGGCCAATCCCGATGAACAAGCAGAAACTCTACGTTTCTTGGGGGAAGTGGGTGGTTGTGGAGACTGCACATTCCTAGGATACAGTCAGATTGTGAAAACTCTGTATGATGTGACTCGAAAGAGAAACATTTCCACTGGGGACCTGAACAACAAGCAGCTTTTGACCAGATAAAGCAAGAGGTGGTTCCAGCAATGGGTCTGGGACCTGTCCGAGATGGTCCAGACATTAAGAACATTTTGTACACGCGCTGCAAGTGACAATGGTCCAACCTGGTGCTTGTGGCAGAGAGCTCCAGGTGAGACACGTGGACGACCTCTTGGTTTCTGGAGGCCGAGGTTACAGAGGTTCAGAGGCTAATTATACTCCAACAGAGAAAGAGATTCTAGCTGCCTATGAAGGAGTGAAAGCAGCTTCTGAAGCAATGGGAACTGAATCACAACTTCTCTAGCTCCCAGATTACCAGTTTTGAATTGGATGTTCAAAGGCAAAGGTTCCACACCACATCATGCAACAGACTCTACCTGGTCTAAGTGGATGGCTCTGATAACACAGAGAGCTCGCATGGGAAATCTTGAAAGACTGGTCTGGTGGAGGTGATCTATCAAGTTGGCCTGAAGGTGTACCAACTGCACTAAACCTCCAGAGGAGAGAGTAACTCGTGCTGAGGAAGCTCCTCCTTACAATGACCTTCTGATGATGAAAAGAATATGCTATGCCTTCACAGACGGTTCCTGTCGGCTGGTCGGGAGCAAGCGAAGGTGGAAGTCTGCAGTGTGGAGTCCAACACGCCGAGTTTGCAGAGGCAAAGGATGGAGAAGGAGAATCCAGTCAGTTCGCAGAGGTAAAAGATGTCCGCTAGCTCTCGAGTAGCTGAACGTGAGAGGTGGCCAAAGCTTTATCTCTACACCGACTCGTGGAGGTAGCCAATGCTCTGTGGGGTTGGCCAATGAACTGGAAGAGAATGGTTGGCAGAGAAAAGGAAAGCCTATATGGGCAGCTGAGCTGTGGCAGGACATTGCTGATCAAATCGAGAGTTCGGCTCAATCGCCACTCAGAAACGCTCTTCTTCGGACAGCCCTCTCCGCTGCCTTGTGAGTTTCTGCTGGGCCTTTTGCCTTGCTTTCGGGGTTTAGCAGGTCGGAGGACTCCTGGGGGCAGGGATTGAGGCGGGCTCCTGCTCCTCGCTAGCGTGCACGGGAGCGAGTGGCCTGACGTCACACCGCGGGAGATTTAAATCCCAGCCGGGCTGTGCGCGGCGACGCCAGTTCGGCTCAGTGTGCGCCTTGCGGCTGCTTGCGCAAGAAAAAAAAAAAAAAAAAATTATTTTGGTTTGTTTATTTGTTTTTTGTTTTCACTCATACGCTGCACCATGGTCATTACTCGGACCAGGGTAGAAAAATAGCATCTACCCAGACAGAGTTGTTCTCCAGCATGCTGGAGTCCAGGCTGCCAGCTGCGAGAGTGCTTCAGCCTGGCAGTTGGAATAGAGGAGAGGGAGAGAGGAGAGAGGACAACTGTGTCAGGTGTGAGCAGGTGAACTTTCTCCTCAGCCTGGTGGCTGACCTGAAGGATGAAGTGGCCAAGCTGAAGAGGAGGTGTCTAGCTGAGGTCAATAAGGGAAAGCGAACGGGAGTTAGATTTGTGGGAGAAGGCTCTGCAGATCTCCCCTGCTGAGGGCCGGGCCCTGAAACGGAGAGGGATGGACACAGGTCCCTGCAATGGGTGGCAGAGAAATCCACCCCGGCCCTCTCCTTCTCCTCCTTGCCCTGCGTAATAAGTATGAGGCCC
This sequence comes from Colaptes auratus, assembly GCA_015227895.2. Classification (NCBI taxonomy): domain Eukaryota; kingdom Metazoa; phylum Chordata; class Aves; order Piciformes; family Picidae; genus Colaptes; species Colaptes auratus. Next base: position 20,084 of record JAAWVA010000385.1, on the reverse strand, counting down.
TGCAGGATGAGGGCGGTGGGGATGAGAGGGCTGAGGAGCAGCCATCCAGAGGGGAGACCAGGGCCAAGCGGTCCCCGCCGGCTGTAACGACCAGCTCTGGGGAGCAGCCTAAGGCAAGCCTAAGACCAAGCGGCCACCACCAGCTATAATGACCGGCTCCCACAAAGAGAAGGAGAAGGGTTATAGTTGTTGGGGACTCTCTCCTGGGGGGGTACTGAGGGACCCATATGTCGTCCCGACCCATCCCCACAGGGAGGTCTGCTCTATACCTGGGGCGCGGATAGGATGATTGCAAGGGGAATCCCCAAGCTCATACATCCCTCTGACTATTACCCTCTACTGGTAATACAGGCTGGGAGTGATGAGATCGACAGGAAGGGCACCAGGGCAATTAAGAAGGAGTTCAGGGCCCTTGGACAATGATTGATGGGGCCAGGCGCGCAAGTGGTGTTCTGCTCAGTTCCCTCAGTGCAGGGGAGTATACAACACGGAGGACGGAGAACCCACACCATCATATAAGGGTCAGGGAATGTTGCGCAGCAGAGGAACTTTGGTTTCTTTGATCGGCCGGGCCTACTTTACAGCACCCGACCTGCTGGGTCCTGATGGGGTGCATTTATCTAGAAGGGGCAGAGAGTCCTAGCACTAGAGTGGCAGGGCTCATTAGGAGGGCTTTAAATAGGTCTGAAGGGGGTGGGTGAAGACTCGGTCCCTCTGCAGAGGTAAGAGTAGGGCACAAGGTAGGGTCAACTGAGAGGTCGGGAGCCCAGCTGCAGTGCATGTACACCAATGCACGCAGCCTAGGCAATAAGCAAGAGGAGCTGGAGGTCCTAATCCACCAGGGCAACTATGATATAGTTGCCCTCTCAGAAACATGGTGGGACACAACACGCACGATTGGAGTGCTACACTGGGGGGTTACAGGCTCTTTAGGAGGGTCGGAGCGGGAGAAGAGGAGGAGGGTTGGCTTTGTATATTAGGGAGAACTTTCTGCCTCAGAAATTGAGGTGGAAGATGAGGGAATTGAGAGCCTGTGGGTTAAAAATCAGAGGGCAACCAACAAACCTGACATCCTGGTTGGAGTCTGTTATGACCACCCAACCAGGATGAGAGAGATGGATGAATTATTCAAGAAACACACTGAGGTGTCTCAAGATCATCAGATCTTGTCCTCGTGGGTGACTTCAATCTGCCAGATATCTGGGAACTTAATTCAGCAGAGAGAAGGCAGTCCAGAAGATTCCTGGAGCTAATAGAGGACTGCTTCCTAACGCAGCTGTTAAGCGAGCCTACCAGGGGACAGGCTCTGCTTGACCTGCTGCTCTCCAATAGGAAGGGCTGGTGGGAGATGTGACCGTGGGAGGCTGCCTAGGGTGCAGTGACCACGAGATAGTGAAGTTTTCAATATGCAGGGAGATAGGGAGAGAGATACCAACACAACCTTCACCCTGGACTTCCGGAGGGCAAACTTCAGCCTCTTTAAGAAACTTATTTGCAAAGTTCCCTGGGTACCAACCCTCACGAACTGAGGGGTCCAGGAGGGTTGGACCTACTTCAAAAGGAGCTCTTGAGGGCACAGGAACTGGCGGTCCCCATGTGTTGAAAGATGAGCCGGCGGAAGGAGGGCACCGGGCCTGGATGAGCAAGCAGCTCCTGGGGGAATTAAGGGAAAAAAAGAGGCTGTATCACCTTTGGAAAGGGGGGGAAGGCTTCTCGAGGTAGGTTCAAGGAAGTGGTTAGATTATGTAGGAATAAAATTAGAGAGGCAAAGGCCAGTTAGAACTGAAACTGGCCACCTCTGTGAAAGAAAATAAAAAGCAATTTTACAAATATATCAAGGCTAAAAAGAAGGGCAAGAAGAACCTCCACTCCTTACTGGACTGGAGGGGAACACGGTGACCGAAGATGAGGAAAAGGCTGAGGTCCTGAACGCCTTCTTTGCCTCCATGTTAACAGCAAGGCAGGAGTCCAGGATGAGTGGCCTCCTGAGCTGGGTCATAGGGTTCGGGGAGCAGTGTAATGCCCCAGAAATCCATGAGCAATTAGTTCGGGACCTGCTGAGCCACTGGACACCCACAAGTCCATGGGACCGGATGGGATCCATCCTAGGGTGCTGAGAGAGCTGGCAGATGAGCTGGCCAAGCCTCCTCCATCATTTTCCTCCAGTCCTGGCTCACCAGAGAGGTCCCAGATGACTGGAAACTGGCCAAGGTGATCCCATCCACAAGAAGGGACGGATGGAGGAGCCCGGAAACTCCAGGCCAGTCAGCCTGACCTCAGTGCCAGGGAAGTGAGTGGAACAGATTATCCTGGAGAGGCAATAACTGCGCACCTGAAGGAGGCCAAGGGCTCAGGTCCAGCCAACATGGATTTAGAAGGGCAGGTCCTGCCTCTCCAACCTGATCTCCTTCTATGATCAGGTGACCCGTCTGGTGGACGTGGGGAGGCCTGTGGATGTAGTCTATTGGACTTCAGCAAGGCCTTTGACACCGTCCCCCACAGTAAACTGCTGGCTAAACTGTCAGCTCGTGGTTGGGACCGCCACCACTTGTGCTGGGTAGGAACTGGCTGAGAGGGCCGAGCCCAGAGAGTGGTGGTGAATGGTGCCGCGTCCGCGTCCGCTGGCGGCCAGTCACCAGCCGGCGTCCCCCAAGGATCCGGCTGCTGGCCCCATCCTCTTTAACATCTTCATTGATGATATGGATGAGGGGGTTTGAGTCAGTCATCAGCAAGTTGCAGATGACACCAAGTTGGGAACAGATGTTAGTCAGTTAGAGGGGTAGAAAGGCTCTGCAGAGGGACCTCGACCGACTGGACAGATGGGCAGAGTCCAATGGGATGGCATTTAATAAGTCCGAGTGCGGGTGCTGCACTTTGGCACGGCAACCCCATGCAGAGCTACAGGCTGGGGTCAGAGTGGCTGGAGAGCTGCCCAAACAGAGAGGGACCTGGGGGTGCTGATTGACACCCACCTAAACATGAGCCAACAGTGTGCCCAGGTGGCCAAGAAGGCCAATGGCATCCTGGCCTGTATTGGAATAGTGTGGCCAGCAGGAGCAGGGAGGTCATTCTGCCCCTGTACTCTGCATTGGTTAGGCCACACCTTGAGTACTGTGTCCAGTTCTGGGCCCTCAGTTTAAGAAGGACATCGAGACACTTGAACGTGTCCAGAAAAGGCAACAAGGCTGGGGAGAGGCCTTGAGCACAAGCCCTATGAGGAGAGGCTGAGGGAGCTGGGATTGTTTAGCCTGGAGAAGAGAAGGCTCAGAGGTGACCTCATTGCCCTCTACAACTACCTGAAAGGTGGTTGTAGACAGGAGGGGGTTCGTCTCTTCTCCCAGGCAACCAGCACCAGAACAAGGGGGACACAGTCTCAAGCTGTGCCAGGGGAGGTTAGACTCGAGGTGAGGAGGAAGTTCTTCACTGAGCGAGTCATTTGTCATTGGAATGGGCTGCCCAGGGAGGTGGTGGAGTCGCCGTCCCTGGAGGTGTTCAAGGGGAGATTGGACGTGGCGCTTGGTGCCATGGTCTAGTTGTGAGAGTCTCTTTGGGACAGGTTGGACTTGATGATCCTTGGGGTCTCTTCCAACCTTGGTTATACTGTGATACTGTGATACTGTGATACTGTGAATTCCAGTGAAGGTGAGACGCATTGATGCTCACATCCCTAAGACCAAAGCTACTGAGGAACAGCAACACAACCATCAGGCAGATCTAGCTGCAAGAGTTTCTCAAGCAGACATGGACTCTGATCTTGATCTCGACTGGAAACACCGAGGTGAGATATTCTTAGCTCGGTGGGCTCACGATTCCTCAGGACATCAAGGCAGAGATGCAACCTACCAGTGGGCTCGTGACAGATCCATAGACATTTCCATGGATGCTATCACACAAGTCATCCATGACTGTGACATTTGTGCTGCTATTAAGCAGGCAAAGCGACTTAAGCCCTTATGGTATGGTGACAGATGGTCCAAGTACAAGTATGGTGAAGCTTGGCAGATTGACTACATCACTCTGCCACGTTCTCGTTCTGGTAAGCAGTATGTGCTCACTATGGTAGCGGCAAACACTGGATGGTTGGAAACTTATCCAGTTCCACATGCAACTGCACGCAACACCATTCTTGGTCTGGAGAGACAAATCCTGTGGAGACACGGAACTCCAGAGAGGATTGAGTCAGACAACGGAACTCACTTCAAAACCAACCTTGTAAAGAGCTGGGCCAAAGAGCACGGCATTGAGTGGATATTCCACATCCCCTACTATGCACCAGCTGCAGGGAAGATTGAACGCTACAACGGTTTGCTGAAGACCACTCTTAAAGCCATGGGGGGTGGATCTGTGAAAAACTGGAAAAGCATTTAGCACAAGCAACCTGGCTGGTAAATAGTAGAGGTTGTGTCAGTGAACCGAGCTGGACGGCACACTCAGATCTGCTACAGAAAGTAGAAGGTGATAGAGTTCCTGTTGTTAGGGAAAAGAATCTGTTAGGTAAAACTGTGTTGGGTATTTTCTCCCTCAGGAGAGGCTAAACCTGTCTGAGGGGTGGTTTCAGGTTGAGTCCGGTCACACTTATTGGGTGATGCAAGAGAATGGTGAAATTCAGTGTATTCCACAAAGAAATCTAACTTAGCCTGAAAGAGTTTGATCTCAGAGTGTTGTACAACTACATCGCGCCCAAAGGAAGAATCCATGAGGAAATCTATGGTGCACGAACCCTGAGAGCCCTGAGAGCCCTGAGTCAACTGAGAGTCCCTGATTCCCTTTCTTTGTTTCATCTGTGAGGAGACAAACTGTTTTCTGTTTTCTTGTTTCCTGATTTTCTGGACTTCTGAATCATCTACATCTGAGAATAGCCAGAATGGACTATGAACTTTACTTACAAAGTGTAGATATTGTTTTAGATTGGATGGACAGTACGAACAGCCAATGAAATTGTTTAGAAGAGGTGGATTGTGACATTTTAGGTCGTGCCTTTAAGAAAGGTCATCTACAGAAACGTTCTAGCTGAATGTTTTGGTGTAAAAAGGAAAACAATGATAGTTCTAAATGAATTTCATTGGTAGATTGGTAGCAATGTAACTTTAAGGATCTTAGTTTACTTCAGTTGTGTCTCAGTCTGTTTAGGTCTGAGTCTGAACAGCGTTTTCTTTTCTTTCTTCTGGCTGATGGTGCTGACCTTGGACAAGCGAGATAAGAACTAATTCTTTTCTTTTTCCCTTAGCATATGCTTTGAACTAACAGAATTCCCTTAATATCTTTCTCTCTCTAACCCTTTTGGGAAAAAAGGGAGGAAGGGACAAAAGGGGGTTTTGGGGGAGACCCTCGTCTATCAAGGGGAGGGGCAGATTTTCTGTGTTATTTCTTTCCTGTGTATTTCTGTATTTACTGTAAACACAGTATATTTGGTATATATTCATCGCATTTCATCCTGCTTGTAAAATAATAGCTCTTTTTCATTGTCTTCTCCAACTGAGTTAGCCATGATTTCTGTGTGGGGGGGGGGGAGAACTGAACTCTCACTACCACAGTGGATGACATCTCATCCCTCTGGATGGCATAAAAATCCCCGTGGGTTGTAATAAGTAGAGTTTAATGAAATAACACAACAATATACAATACGTATACAGCATACAAGCCAGCAGCAGCAGCAAGCTAGCCATAAAATGAGACCCTCCCCCCAAATCCACAGCCAGCAAAGCAGAAGACACCAACACCCAAGTCAGAAAACAGAAAACAGGTAGCATCGCAGGTTACAGTCTGAACTCCAAGCCCCATGATCCTTTGCTCCAGCCAACATTTTAGTTATAAAGCTAGCTTGATGTCAGCAGGGAATAACATTACCTGGTTCAGCTAGCTCAAGCCATGACACCACTGAACAGTTCACCCATGAAATACATATCTCCAACCTTAGAGAGAAGGATGTTCTGGGGGACTGTCTCAAAAGCTTTACAGAAGGTAGATAGATGACATCATTGGTCTTCCTTGTCACTGATGTAGTTACGCCATTGTAGAAAGCCACTAGGTTAGTGAGGTAGGACTTTCCCTTGGTGAAGCCATGCTGTCTGTCTCAAATCACCTCTCTGTCCTCCATGTGCCTTATTACAGCTTCTAGGAGGATCTTTTCCATGATCTTCCAGGCACAGAGGTGAGGATGAGAAGTCAGTAATTTCCAAGGTCCTCTTTTCTATTCTTTTTTTAAAACGGGCTCAGTATTTCCCTTCTTCCAGTCACCAGGGACTTCACCTTACTGCCATGACTTTTCAAATATCATGGAGATGACTTTGTGACTTCATCAGCAATTCCTTTGGGACTCTGGGATGCATCTCATCAGGTCCCATGGATTTATGTATGTTCAGGTTCCTCAAGCGGTCCAGAACCTGATCTTCCCTTACAGTGGGAGGGACTTTACCCCCCGGTCCTCACTTAGTGGTCCATTGACTTGGGAGGGGGACGGCGCAAGATTGCCAGTGAAGACGAAGGCAAAAAAAGTTATCAAGTACCTCAGCCTTCTCCTTGTCTGTTGACACTACCTCTCTACTCTCTATCTTCAGAGGTGGTACACTATCTTAAACCTTCCTTGCTGATGACGAGGTACCTGTAGAAGCTCTTCTTTTCTTTGCAATCCCTTGCAAAGTTCAGCTCCACCCATGCCTTGGCCTTCCTGACTTCATCCCTACAAAACAGACAGTGTTCCTGTCCTACTCCCAAGTTACCTGTCCCTGCTTCCACTGTCTGTACAGTTCCTTCTTGCCCTTTATTTGGACCAACAAGTCTCTATTCAGCCATGCTGGTCTCTTCCCTTCTCGTCCTGATTTCTTACACCTGGGGATTGAGAGCTCTTGCAATCTTATGGAAGCCACCCAAGTTTTTCTCCAAAAACTTCTCCAAGTTGAGTCTGTTTTGCCCATGATGTTATTGCTGAGTAATGTCCATGTTCTTATCTTGATTCATGAGCTTTTTGCCATATTCTACCCATCCTGTTGCTGGGAAGGGTGGCAAGATAAGCAGTTTGCAGGCAGGCACTCGGAGCCAGCCAAGGTTAATCCACACCACCCTGGTCCTTTCACTTCAGTCTAGTTGCTGCCTTACTAAATACATAATGAATCCACTAAGTGTGATAGCAGCAGTAACATTCATGATAATGGCAGCCATGTCCATCTGCACTTGCCCTGCATTGCTGACCACTATTTTTTATCATTTAATGAAGAAATAATGATTCTGAGTTTTAGTTCTAGAAATAATAAATATATATCAATAGTTCATATGTCTTAGGAAAGAGTAGGACACCTGTGAGTCTTAGAACAGGTTGACCAATTTTACCTCCTCTACTACTCCTTCACATAAAGAAAGATTCTTCTTCTCCACATAATTTCTCAAAAGGTTAAGAGAACAAACAAGTTAAAAATCACAATGCTGAGTTGCATTAATAAGGGTATCACAAGCAGGGATAAAGATGCAATTCTCCCACTCTACTCAGCTCTGGTTAGGCCACACCTTGAGACTGTACAGTTTGGTCCCCACTATGCAACATGGACAGTGGCATTGAGTGCACCCTCAGCAAGTTTGCTGATGGCACCAAGCTGTGTGGTGCAGCAGACATGCTGGAGGAAAGGGAGGCCATCCAGAGGGACCTTGACAGGTTGGAGAGGTGGGCCCATGACAACCTAATGAGGTTCAGCAAGACCAAGTGCAAGGTCCTGCATCTGGGTCAGGGCAATCCCAAGCATATAGGCCTGGGCAGGACTGGCTTGAGAGCAGCCCTGAAGAAAAGGACCTGGCAGTGCTGGTGGATGAGAAGTTCAAGAGGAGCCACCAGTGTGCACTTACAGCTCAGAAAGCCAATCAGATCCTGGGCTGCATCAAGAGAAGTGTGGCCAGCAGGTCGAGGCAGGTGATTCTCCCCCTCTACTCTGCTCTGGTGAGACCCCACATGGAGTACTGTGTCCGGTCTGGAGCCCCTATTATAGAAGATCTGGACGTGCTGGAACATGTCCAGAGAAGGGCCACGAGGATGAGCAGAGGGCTGGAGCACCTCTCCTATGAGGACAGACTGAGGGAGTTGGGGCTATTCAGTCTGCAGAGGAGAATGCTCTGAGGAGACCTAATTGTGGCCTTCCACTATCTGAAGGGGCTACAAGAAAGCTGGGGAGGGACTTTTGAGGGTGTCAGGAGTGATAGGACTAGGGGAAATGGAAAAAAAAGAAAAGGTGGTAGATCCAAATTGGATGTTAGGAAGAAGTTCTTCACTATGAGGGTGGTGAGACACTGGAACAGGTTGCCCAGGGAGGTGGTAGAAGCCTCATCCCTGGAGGTTTTGAAGGTCAGGCTGGAGGTGTCTCTGAGCAACCTGATCTAGTGCGAGGGGTCCCTGGTCATGGTAGGGGGATTGGAACTACATGATCCTTGAGGTCCCTTCCAACCTGATATTCTATGAATCTATGAATTCACCTCACATTTCAGAAAAAAAATCAGGCCTTCTCGCACAAGCAACAATAACATCTAGATATAAAAATTCAAATCAGAATGCTTACTGACAAAACCAGAAGCAAAACAATTGTTCCAGTAGTCTATTATATGGTGCATAATTACTCTGCACCAATTACTACTGTTGACATCATCAGGAAAATCAAGTGCTAGGGTAAATGGAAATAGCGAGAGTCACTTTTTGTGAAGTCAATATATTTAAAAGCTATTTATTTTTACAAGAGTTTAATCCTCTCTAACAAAGGATTTAGTGGCTTGCATACCAAGAATCCAGGGACTCAGCTGCATAACCTTGAGTCAGACTGCTGAAAATCTGTAGAGAGATAAAGGTGATGTAGGCAGATGCAGAACTCTGATTCGGAGACTGTTAGTAGCTCAGAGTCAAGAGGGAAAACATCAGCATGGTATGTATGTATGTGTGGTACATACCTTCCTATTCAGCATTTAAATGAACATATACTTCCAAGAAAAACAAAGAATTTTCTTGACATTTTCATTGTAATTGAAAAAACATGAAGCAGCGGCTTACCACCTCTGTGACGTTTCTGCATGTTCAGAAGCAACATGTTCTTGAAGAGATGTTTCTATATAAACCATCTTTCCACAATAAGGACAAGTAAAGGACTGTGGCTGCTCTACAGAGAAGGCCTCTCCACCATAATACAAATCTGGAAAAATATGATGTTTTAGGAGGGGTTATTTTCAAGTAGCATAGCTCATGATTTTATTTATATAACCTCTTTATATATACACCTATGTGTATGCAATCACTGTTAAATTATTTTTTTAATTAAAATATTTTAATTCAGCACCAAATGCATATACCAATATTAAACTTGTTCAGAAGTTCAACTTCCAAAAGAATAGAGAGACCACACAATTTTCACTAGCAAACAACATAACTTTCTAATATTCAGGAAGAGCAAATTCTAGTGGTGCTGCTGAAGCATCACTTTTTCCCCCATCCTTGTTTTTACCATTTACACTAAAGATATGATCACGTAGATGCACTGTGGTCTCACAGCCTTACTTGCAGCAAACCTGTTAAATATCACAATTTAAAACACCTCAGTAACACCAGCACTCCGTATGTTGATATGGTGCCATAGGTGAATCAAAGCTTAATAATAAGGGGAAATTTTAGTGAAGCAAATACTTCAGCACTATCAGCTACCAAAGAGCAGCCTCCCTTAAGCTACTAATTTAGCAATAATATGAGCCCAACTGTTCATGCAAATTTAACATCCATGCTAAATTCACACTAAATTGTATCACTCCAGGAAAAGTGTCTTTCACTGCTTATAGAGGAAGAGCACTAAGATAGGCTCAGAATGCTGTAGAAGTGAGTTTGCCAAAAGAGGACTTGATGGCATACTAAGATTTCAAGACTAGGATATTTGGAAACTATAGTGTTTCTGTTAAGGGGAAAACCACCATCTTTCCCCACTCTCTCTACACCACTGACAGGGAGTAACAGAATGAAGGTAGAGAGTTTTAGTGGAGATCTACAATGATTTACTACTCTATTGCAGAGATATCAGATACACCAAAAGCAGGGGAAAAACAAAAGGAAAAAAAAACAACTGAATCTGCACAGGTACCTGTGCTGAGCCCCCACATGGGAACAAGGAACTTTACAAATGACATAACATTCTGTGAGTCTGACAAATCATGGCAACACCCACTTCTGTCATGTTGCTGTAGGATATATATCACACAACGATTCTGCTCAAATCATTACATTCTCCACCCTTATCCTATACTATACTGTGTGATGCTCAACAGCAATTAACATCATACAACATATTAATTTAATGTGTTATCTCACCCAAAGTGAGATTATTTTATGGCACACAATAAACCTCTCCTCTCTTCTGCATTACCCACCAGGTGCATCCTGGTCCTTGGGCAAAGCAATCCCACAGGTGGATTTGACTTTACCTAGGTAGGGCTAACCCAGACCTTCCCTAGGATATTCTTCATGTGTACAATGGGAACTTTATCCCTTCTACAGCATGTGGCAGTTAGGATTGGACAGGGGCCAGCCTGATAATAGATCCTCTGGTGTTGACCAGCCAAGTCACTGCTAAATGTTCATCTCAGTTTTTGAAGGTCCCTCCTCCCATTGCTTTCAGAATGGTTTTTAATAGGCCATTGTAATGTTCAACCTTCCTAGCAGCTGGTGTCTGATAAGGGATGTGATACATCCACTCGATGTCATGCTCCTTGGCCCAAGTGTCTATGAGGCTGTTTCAGAAATGAGTTCCATTATCTGACTCAATCCTTCTGGATGCTGTGTCACCACAGGACTTGTTTTTCAAGGCCTAGGATGGTGTTCTAGAAGTGGCATGGGGCACTGAATATATTTCCAGCCATCCAGTGGTTGCTTCTACCACTGTAAGCACATAGTATTTGCCTTGGGGGGGTTGTGACAGTGTGATATAGTCAATTTGCCAGGCTTTCCCCTATTTATATTTCGGCCATCGCCCCCCCATAACACAGAGGCTTTACCTGCTTGGCCTATTTATTTGCAGCACACATCTCATATTAATGGATAAACGTGTGCGATAGTGTCCATGGTTAAGTCCACCCTCAATCTTGAGCCCATCTGTATGTTGCATCTCTTCCTTGATAGCCTGAGGTATCGCAGGCCCACTGAGCTAGAAATAATTCACTCTTTGTTGCCAGTCCAGATCCACCTGATCCACTTTAATCTTAGAAGCTTGATCCACCTGCTGGTTTTTGTGATGTTCTTCAGTGGCTTTACTCTTGTGTACATGGGCATCCTCATGCCATTCTTTGACCAGCAGGTTCTCTACCGGCGGCATATCTTGACACAGTTCAGCCGTCCAGATGGGTTTACCTCTGCACTGTCAGTGGTTTTCTTTCCAGTGCTGCAGCCACCCCATAAGGGCATTTGCACCATCCAGGAGTCTGTATAGAGATAGAATACTGGCCATTTTTCTTGCTTGGCAATATCTTGCCAGAGGGGTGAAAGAGAGCAAGAGTTTTTTTCAATACATCAATGATAAAAGGAAGAGCAGGCAAAAGGTAGGCCCACTACTGAATGATATGGGAGGTATGGTAACTGATGATGCAGAGATGGCAGAGTTGCTGATGCCGCCTTTGCCTCAGTCTACTCCTAAGACCAGCCCTCAGGAACCTCTGAGGCAGCTTGATCTCCCTCATATGCTGCCAGTATGTCTTTTTTGTTGGAGTGTAGTTGGCCTCAGCTCCTTTGTAGCTCCCACTCCGAAACTCCAGAGGTCAGTCTCATGTGTCCCTGATGTTTTCTGTCATGTGAGACTATTTTCTTCGCGCTGTGTGTAGCACATTTGTAACGTCCTTTCTTATCCAGACTGGAAGGAGGGCTACTGCATGCACAATCTCCTGTTTTATTGTTCAAACACTCAAGGCTGCATGGAAAATCATTCCTCTTTTGAGTCACTTGGTAGAAAGGATTCACAATCAAACTGCAGTTTAGGATATGCATCCTCCAGAAACCCACAACACCCAAGAAAGCCAGAATTTCATTCTTATTGGAGGGTGGAGACATAGCTGTAATCTTGATGACATCCACTGGGATCTGGAGAAACCTGTCTGCCATTTTATTCCTAGGAACTGTATCTCTAGTGCAGATCCCTTGATCTTACTTTGCTTTATAGCGAACTTGGCCTTCAGAACAATCTGGATTATTGTCTTCCCTTTCTCATAAACGTCCTCTGCTGTGTCACCCACACAAAGGATGTCGTCAATGTATTACAAGTGTTCCGGTGCTGCACTCTGTTCCAGTACAGTCTAGATTAGTACACGGAAAATGGTAGGCCTGTGTTTCCACCCTGGAGCAGTCAATTCCAGGTGTATAGTACAAATCTCTAGATAAAAGCCAGGAGGAAGAAGTTGATAAATTATTCTATAGGCAGCTTAAGGCTGTCTCAAGATCACCAGACCTTGTTCTGGGGCGACTTCAACCTGCCTGATATCTGCTGGGATCTCAACACAGCAGAGAGGAGGCAGTCTAGGAGGTTCTTAGAGTGTACGGAGGACAGCTTCTTATCCCAGGTGCTGCGCGAGCCTACCAGGGGTAAGGCCATGCTTGACCTCCTCTTCACCAGCAGGGAAGGGCTGGTGGGTGATGTGGTGGTCGGAGGGTGTTTAGGCACCAGGGACCACGAGATAATTGAGTTTTCAGTACTGAGTCAATCTAAGAGGGGTAGCCAAGAAGACCTCCACTCTGGACTTCAGGAGGGCAGACTTCAGGCTACTCAAGGAACTAACTCAGAAGGTTCCTTGGGAAACAGCCCTTAAAAATAAAGGGGTCCAGGAGAGCTGGAGCTGCTTCAAGGAAGAACCCTTGGAAGGTGCAGGACAGGCTGTGCCAGTGTGCCGGAAGATGAGCCGCCGGGGAGACAGCCAGCCTGGGTGGGTAATGAACTTCTATAGGAACTAAGGGGAAAAAAAGAGGGTGCATCACTTTGGAAGAAAGGGGAGGCAACCCATGGAATGTTTAAGGGTGTTGCTTAGGTCTTGTAGGAAGAAAATGAGGGAGTCAAAAGCTCATTTGGAGCTCAGACTGGCCTCTGCTGTGAGGGACAACAAAAGTCCTTCTCTAAAATGTATTAATAGCAAGAGGAAGGGCAGGGACAACCCACTCCTTGGAGGACACAGAGGGGAACGTTGTAACAAAAGATGAGGAAAAGGCAGAGGTACTTAACACCTTCTTTGCCTCAATTTTTAATACCCAGACAGGGGGTCTTCCAGACAACTGGCCTCCAGAGCTGGCAGAAGGAGCCAGGGAGCAGCACAGATCTCCTGTGTTCCAGGAGGGATAGTTAGAGATCTCCTCAGCCACTGGGATCCCACCAAGTCCATGGGACCAGATGGGATCCATCCTGGGGTGCTGAGAGAGCTGACAGATGAGCTGGCCAGGCCTCATTCATCATTTTTCAGCAGTCCTGGCTCACTGGAGAGCTCCCAGAAGACTGGAAGCTGGCCAACGTGGTGCCCATCCACAAGAAGGGCCGGTTGGAAGAGCCAGGGAATGACAGGCCTGTCAGCTGACCTCAGTGCCAGGCAAGGTTATGGAACAGCTCATCTTGAGTGCAATCACACAGCACTTACAGCATGGCCAAGGGATCAGGCCCAGCCAATGTGGATTTAGGAAGGGCAGGTCCTGCCTGACCAAACCTGATCTCCTTATGATCAGGTGACCCGCCTGGTGGATGTGGGGAGGCCTGTAGGTGTAGTCTTACCTGGACCTCAGCAAGGCCTTTGACACCGGTCCCCCACAGCAAACTCCTGGCCAAGCTGGCAGCCCATGGCTTGGACAGGAGCACACTGCGTTGGGTTAGGAACTGGTGGAGGGCTCAGCCCAGAGGGTGGTGGTGAATGGTGCCACAGCCAGCTGGCGGCCAGTCACTAGTGGTGTGCCCCAGGGATTGGTGCTGGACCCCATGCTCTTTAATCTCGATGAGGGCATTGAGTCCATCAGCAGTAAATTTGTGGACGACACCAAGCTGGGGGCAGGAGTTGATCTGCTGGAGGCAGAGAGGCTTTGCAGAGGGACCTCGACAGGCTGGACAGATGGGCAGAGGCCAAGGGCAGGAGATTGAACACATCCAAGTGCCGGGTTCTGCACATTGGCCACAACAACCCCATGCAGCGCTACAGGCTGGGGTCAGAGTGGCTGGAGAGCAGCCAGGCAGAGAGGGACTTGGGGTACTGGTCAATGGTAGGCTGACATGAGCCTGCAGTGTGCCAGGTGGGCAGGAGGGCCAATGGCATCCTGGCCTGCATCAGAAACAGTGTGGCCAGCAGGAGCAGAGAGGTCATCTGCCCCTGTACACTGCACTGGTTGGGCCACACCTTGAGTCCTGTGTCCAGTTCTGGGTACTCAGTTTAGGAAAGATGTTGACTTGCCCAGAGCAGGCAACAAAGTTGGTGAGGGGTTTGGAACACCAGCCCTCTGAGGAGAGGCTGAGGGTGCTGGGGTTGCTTAGCTGGAGAGGAGGAGACTCAGGGGTGACCTTATTGCTCTCTACAACTACCTGAAGGGAGATGTAGACAGGCAGCGGCGGTTGGTCTCTTTTCCCAGGCAGCAGAAGCAGAACAAGAGGACACAGTCTCAGGCTGTGCCAGGGGAGGTTTAGACTGGATGTTAGGAGGAAGTTCTTTACAGAGCGAGTGATTGCCCATTGGAATGGTCGCCCAGGAGGTGGTGGAGTCACCATCATTGGAGGTATCAGGAGGAGACTGATGGGGTACTGGGTGCCATGATCTATTTGTTTAAGTGGGTTGGATTGGTTGATAGGTGATTGAAGGTCTCTTTCCAACCTGGATTTATTGTATTGTATTGTATTGTAACTGCAAAGTGGCAGAACCGGGGTAGCAATACCAGAAGGGTAGCTGTTACTTCTGCAGTTTCCAGGACAACTCTAGTAGCTCCAACAGTGGCTCCAGTTCTAACACTGCACACTGTGCTCATTGCACATGTGGGCATGTTCCCCACACACTGGGGTGCCCTGCCTCCCGCCAGGGGGAGGAGAGGGGTAACAGAGAGAACAGAATCTATTGGATGTGTACATCCAGTGGCCTGGCACTTCACAATTTCAGAAGTACAGGGCTTGGTTGACACAGGGGCTCAGTGCACCACAATGCCATCAAATTATCAGGGATCAGAAGCTATAACTATTCTGGGAGTCACTGGTGGATCTCAAGAGTTAACTAAGGGGAGGTTGATATAAGTTTAACTGGTAAACAGTGGAGGAAGCATACAGTTGTGACCGGACCTGACGCACCTTGTATTCTGGGAATTGATTTTCTGAGAGAAGGGCGTTTCAAAGACCCTAGAGGTTACAAATGGCTTTTGGAGTAGCATCTGTAGAAGGTGATGGACAAAAATTGAAGCTGTCTGTTAGACCTGAGCTTTCTGATGAATCTGCAGTTGTGGGACAACACAAGATTCAGGACATTAAATTGCCAGGCTTCTCAGACTGTGCATCACAGACAATACAGAACCAACCGTGACTCTCGTTGCCCATTCAGACTCTGATTCGTCAGTTGGAGAGTCAGAAAGTCATCAGGAAAATCATTCCCCTTTCAACAGTCCAGTGTGGCCTGTGCGAAAGCAGAATGGAGACTGGCGTCTGACAGTCGACTACCGAGCCTGAATGAAGTAACTCCACCTATGAGTGCAGCAGTACCAGACATGATGGAACTCCAGTATGAGCTGGAATCCAAAGAGGCCAAATGGTATGCTACCATAGACATTGCTAATGCCCTTCTTCTCTATTCCATAGCAGAGGAATGCAGGCCTCAGTTTGCTTCCACCTGGAGAGGAATCCAGTACCACTTTCAACAGATTGCCAGTGGGCTGGATCCACAGCTCCAGCATCTGTCATGCGGTGATCCACGAGGCTCTGGAGAAAGGTGGTGCTCCAGAACACATCCAGTTCATCGATGATTCATCGTCTGGGGTAAAACTGCTGAGGAAGTCTTCGAGAAGGTAACAAAGTCATTGACAATTCTACCGAGCGCAGGTTTTGCCATCAAGCGAGGACAAGTTGAAGGACCTACCAGAGAGATCCAGTTTCTGGGAGTGCGGTGGCAGGATGGACGCCGACACATTCCAGTGGATGTGGTAAATAGAATCTCTACCATGGCAATCCCATGAGCAAGCAAGAAACTCTACGTTCTTGGGAATAGTGGATTTTGGAGACTGCACATTCCGGGATACAGTCAGATTGTGAAACCTCTGTATGATGTGACTCGAAAGAGAAACAATTTTCCACTGGGGACCTGACAACAAGCAGCTTTTGACCAGATAAAGCAAGAGGTGGTTCAAGCAATGGGTCTGGGCCTGTCCGAGATGGTCCAGGACATTAAGAACATTTTGTACACGGCTGCAAGTGACAATGGTCCAACTGGTGCTTGTGGCAGAGAGCTCCAGGTGAGACAGTTGGACGACCTCTTGGTTTTTGGAGTCGAGGTTACAGAGGTTCAGAGGCTAATTATACTCCAACAGAGAAAGAGATTCTAGCTGCCTATGAAGGAGTGAAAGCAGCTTCTGAAGCAATTGGAACTGAATCACAACTTCTCCTAGCTCCCAGATTATCATTTTGAATTGATGTTCAAAGGCAAAGGTTTCACACCACATCATGCAACAGATTCCACCTGGTCTAAGTGGATGGCTCTGATAACACAGAGAGCTCGAATGGGAAATCTTGAAAGACCTGGTCTGGTGGAGGTGATCTCAAGTTGGCCTGAAGGTACCAACTGTACTAAACCTCCAGAGGAGAGAGTAACTCGTGCTGAGGAAGCTCCTCCTTACAATGACCTTTCTGAGGATGAAAAGAAATCTGCTTTGTTCACAGACGGTTCCTGTCGGCTGGTCGGGAACAAGCGAAGGTGGAAGTCTGCAGTGTGGAGTCCAACACGCCGAGTTGCAGAGGCAAAGGATGGAGAAGGAGAATCCAGCCAGTTCGCAGAGGTAAAAGCTGTCCAGCTAGCTCTCGACGTAGCTGAACGTGAGAGGTGGCCAAAGCTTTATCTCTACACCGATCATGGATGGTAGCCAATGCTCTGTGGGGTTGGCTAAAGGACTGGAAAAAGAATGGGTGGCAGAGAAAAGGAAAGCCTATATGGGCAGCTGAGCTGTGCAGGACATTGCTGATCGAATCGAGAGAATTCCAGTGAAGGTGAGACACATTGATGCTCACATCCCTAAGAGCAAAGCTACTGAGGAACAGCAACACAACCATCAGGCAGATCTAGCTGCAAGAGTTTCTCGAGTAGACATGGACTCTGATCTTGATCTCGACTGGAAACCCGAGGTGAGATTCTTAGCTCGTGGGCTCACGATTCGTCAGGACATCAAGCAGAGATGCAACCTACCAGTGGGCTTGTGACAGATCCATAGACATTTCCATGGATGCTATCACACAAGTCATCCATGACTGTGACATTTGTGCTGCTATTAAGCAGGCACAGCGACTTAAGCCCTTATGGTATGGTGACAGATGGTCCAAGTACAAGTATGGTGAAGCTTGGCAGATTGACTACATCACTCTACCACGTTCTCGTTCTGGTAAGCAGTATGTGCTCACTATGGTAGAGGAAACACATGGATGGTTGGAAACTTATCCAGTTCCACATGCAACTGCACGCAACACCATTCTTGGTCTGGAGAGACAAATCCTGTGGAGACACGGAACTCCAGAGAGGATCGAGTCAGACAATGGAACTCACTTCAAAACCAACCTTGTAAAGAGCTGGGCCAAAGAGCACGGCATTGAGTGGATATTCCACATTCCCTACTATGCACCAGCTGCAGGGAAGATTGAACGCTACAACGGTTTGCTGAAGACCACTCTTAAAGCCATGGGGGGTGGATCTGTGAAAAACTGGGAAAAGCATTTAGCACAAGCAACCTGGCGGTAAATAGCAGAGGTTCAGTGAACCGAGCTGGACGGCACACTCAGATCTGCTACAGAAAGTAGAAGGTGATAGAGTTCCTGTTGTTAGGGAAAAGAATCTGTTAGGTAAAACTGTTTGGTGTTTTCTCCCTCAGGAGGGCTAAACCTGTCCGAGGGGTGGTTTCAGCTGAAGGTCCGGGTCACACTTATTGGGTAATGCAAGAGAATGGTGAAATTCAGTGTATTCCACAAAAGAAATCTAACTTTAGCTGAAGAGTTTAATTTCAGAGTGTTGTACAGCTACATCGCGCCCAAAGGAAGAATCCTTGAGGAATCCACGGTGCACGAACCTGAGAGCCCTGAGAGCCCTGATCAACTGAGAGCCCCTGTTGCCCTGTTTCCCTTTCTTCTTCGCTTCGCTGCGAGAGACAAACTGTTTTCATTTTCTTGTTTCTTGGACTCTGAATCATCTACACCTGAGGATAGCCGGAATGGACTAGGACTTCACTTACAAATTGTTGATATTGTTTTAGATTGGATGGACACTAGTGGTGTGCCCCAGGGATCGGTGCTGGGCCCCATGCTCTTCAACATCTTTATTGATGATCTGGATGAGGGCATTGAGTCCATCAGCAGTACATTTGCAGATGACACCAAGCTGGGGGCAGGAGTGAGTTGATCTGTGGAGGCCGTGAGGCTTTGCAGAGGGACCTCGACAGGCTGGACAGATGGGCAGAATCCAACGGCATGAGATTGAACACATCCAAGTGCCAGGTTCTGCACATTGGCCACAGCAACCCCATGTAGTGCTACAGGCTGGGGTCAGAGTGGCTGGAGAGCGGCCAGGCAGAGAGGGACCTGGGGGTGCTGGTTGATTGTAGGCTGAACACGAGCCTGCAGTGTGCCCAGGCAGCCAAGGAGGCCAATGGCATCCTAGCCTGCATCAGAAACAGTGTGGCCAGCAGGAGCTTGGAGGTCATTCTGCCCCTGTACACTGCACTGGTTAGGCCGCACCTTGAGTCCTGTGTCCAGTTCTGGGCCCCTCAGTTAGGAGGAGGTTGTCTTACTGGAGCGTGTCCAGAGAAGGGCAACAAGTTGGTGAGGGGTTTGGAAGACAAGCCCTATGAGGAGAGGATGAGGGAGCTGGGGTTGCTTAGCCTGGAGAAGAGGAGACTCAGGGGTGACCTTATTGCTCTCTACACTACCTGAAGGGTGGTTGTAGCCAGGCGAGAGGTTGGTCTCTTTTCCAGGCAGGCAACACCAGAACAAGAGGACACAGTCTCAGGCTGCGCCAGGGCAGGTTTAGACTGGATCTTAGGAAGAGTTCTATACTGAGAGAGTGATTGCCCACTGGAATCAGCTGCCTGTGGAAGTGGTGGAGTCACCTTCATTGGAGGTGTTCAAGAAGAGGCTTGATGGGGTGCTTGGTGCCAGGTTTAGTTTTTTTTTTGTTAGTTGTTTAGGTGGGTTGGATTGTACTGTATTGTACTGTATTGTATTGGGTGGGTTGGATTGGTTGATGGGTGGACGTGATGATATGAAGGTCCTTCAACTTGTTGTATTGTATTGTATAAAAAATAACTTCCATCCTGCTCACAGACAGTATGAACAGCCAATGAAATATTGTTAGAAGAGGTGGATTGTGACGGTTAGGCTGTGCCTTAAAGAAAGAAACAGTTGCTGAACACTCGGCTGAATGTTTTTGATATTAAATGACAACAAGATAGTCTAAACTAATATCATTGGTAGGTTAAGTTCTGTCAGTTCAGGGTGGGTTCTGGCTGAGGTCAGTCTGTGCTTCTCTGTTCTTGTGGGCTGATCAGCTTCTCTCTCTGAAGCAAGAGCTTTGTCGGACAGGAGCGACCTTGAATTAACAGAGCTAACTAGATAAGACAACTAATTCTTGCATAGGCTTTAAGCTAACAGAATTTTCTTCTTAATTGCCTTTCTCTCTCTCTCTAATCCTTTTGGGAAAAAAGGGAGGTAGGGAGGGAGAGAGGGGGGTTCAGGGAACCCCCCTGGCCGGCTGGGGGGGAAAAAGGCTTTTCTGCATTACGTCATTGCTGTGTATTTCTGTAGCATTGTAAATATTGTATATTTGTGTACATATTCTTGCATTCCATTTCTGCCTGTAAATAGAGCTTTCATCTGCTTTTCTGACTGAGCTAGCTGTGGTTTCTT
>JAAWVA010000384.1:0-22941 GCA_015227895.2 Colaptes auratus | reverse complement strand
CTCAAGGCTATCAACCTCAGCTCCCTCAGCCTCTCCTCACAGGGCTGTGTTCCAGACCCCTCACCAACTTTGTTGCCCTTCTCTGGACACCTTCCAGCAGTCAACCTCCTTCCTAACCTGAGGAGCCCAGAACTGGACACAGGACTCAAGGTGTGCCTAACCAGTGCTGTGTACAGGCAGAATGACCCTCCGCTCCTGCTGGCCACACTGTTCCTGATGCAGGCCAGGATGCCATTGGCCTTCTTGGCTGCCTGGGCACACTGCAGGCTCATGTTCAGCCTACCATCAACCCTACCCCCAGGTCCCTCTCTGCTGGGCTGCTCTCAGCCACTCTGCCCCCAGCCTGTAGCACTGCATGGGTTGCTGTGGCCAATGTGCAGAACCTGGAACTTGATGTGTGCAATCTCATACCACCTTCATGGTTTTTGCCCCCCCCATGAAGATGGTTTTATTTCTGAAGAGGATGAGCATGTGAACAGCTGGGTACACAATGCAGGCTGGGAGGAGGAGGGGAGATGGAAAATAATCTGCTACAACACTATGCTTCCACACCTCCTCCTACAAAACATGAGTCAAATAATTCATCCAAACAACTGCTGCCTCTTAGAGCTCAAACTGCTTCCTCCTACGAGGGAAGCACAAAGTAATATACAATGGGTGGGAGGAAAAGAATCTTAGACAGGAGAGACTGGGGCAGATTTTATGCAAATACAGGAGCTGCAGTGCTAAATACAGGGAAATGGGAGAGAAGAGGTAAATAAAAAATGAAGAAAAGGCTTTGGGGGTGCTGGTGGATGAGAAGCTCAACAGGAGCCAGCAGTGAGCACTTGCAGCCCAGAGAGCCAAGCAGAGCCTGGGCTGCAGCAAGAGAAGTGTGGGCCAGGGAGGGGATGCTCCCCACCTCTGCTCCACTCTGCTGAGACCACAGCTAGAGCTGTGTCCAGTTCTGGAGACTCTATTACAGGAAGGATCTGGAGGTGCTGGAAGGTGTCTAGAGAAGGGCCACGAGGATGAGCAGAGGACTGGGGCTGCTCTGCTATGAGGACAGAGACAGAGAGTTGAGGTTGTGCAGTCTGGAGAAGAGAAGGCTCCAAGACGACCTCCTTGTGGCTTTCCAGTATCTGAATGGGGCTACAAGAAAGCTGGGGAGGGACTTTTGAGGGTGTCAGGAGTGATAGGACTGGGGGGGGATAGAGCAAAACTAGAAATGGATAGATTCAGATTGGATGTTAGGAAGAAGTTGTTGCCCATGAGGTGGTGAGACACTGGCACAGGTTGCCCAGGAGGTGGTGGAAGCCTCCTGCCTGGAGGTTTTGCAGCCAGCTGGATGTGGCTGTGAGCAATCTGCTGTAGTGTGAGTGTCCCTGCCCATGGCAGGGGGCTTGGAACTGGATGAACCTTGAGGTCCTTCCCACCCCTAACAATTCCATGATCCTATAAAGAGCTGCAATGATACAGGGAAATGAGAGACAAGATGTAATAAGAAGCTGCAATGACAAACACAGGGAAATAAGACAACAACAGACTAACACTGCAATTTTTATGACAGGGTGAAGCAGCACACATTTTTGCATTAGTCACTCAAGTCTCAGACCCAGTGAATTTTGTGGAAGCACCACATCTCTTAGGATCCCTCTGTATTATGACATTCAAAGAAGTCAATGTGATTAGCTTCCAGTAGAAGCAGTTAAGAGCCATATTAAATGACCACAGCTGTTCCACCATCAAGCTCTCAATTCACTTTCCTTCTCCAACAGAGAAATTTCTTGATGGCTACCACTGGCTTCAATGTGGTTGCATTTAGCCACTAGAATAGTAATGCAGTGGGCAGCTCATGAGTCCTTGTGGAAGGCTATGTTTAGCAGGTGTGCCTGAGTACTGCTGCCATCTAGGAAGAACAATAAAGGTTACTGTTATCTGAATAGAACCTCTTCAAGACCTAATAAGTCCTATCTTCTGAAGCAGTTGCACATAGCCAGAATGTAGAGTGAAAAAGTGAATCCTAGCTGGCATGTAACAGCTGTGCTGAAGCTTACACAACACAGAGGAAGATACATAGTGTAAGGGTTTTTTTCCCCCCCGAGCCGATTATTTAGAACACTGCAGTATGCCACATAATGAAGGCTGTTTGGTGACTAATATTGGTACTTTTGTCAGCAGAGAGCATTGAGGATAATCCACCTGAATCATCAGCCTTTTACAAGGAAAAAACAAATTAAATGATATCTCAGAGAACAGGAGAAAAAGCTTAGGCTGGAAAAAAGTTAGAAAAGCAGGAGGCCACAATGCAATTCAAGACAGAGAGCAGAACAGCAACTTCAAACAGTGAACCCAAAATTCTGTGACAACATCAGTAAATGTGCAGATGACCAAGCTGGGGGCAGGATTTGATCTGTTAGAGGGTAGGAGAGCTCTTGCAGAGGCACCTGCCAGGCTGACAGATGGGCAGAGTCCAAGGGCATGAGATTGCACATCCAAGTGCCAGGTCTGCGCATTGGCCACAACAACCCCATGCAGTGCTACAGGCTGGGGGCAGAGTGGCTGAGAGCAGCCAGGCAGAGAGGGACCTGGGGTACTGGTTGATAGCAGCTGAACATGAGCCTGCAGTGTGCCCAGGTGGCCAAGAAGGCCAATGGCATCACTGGCCTGCATCAGGAACAGTGTGGCCAGCAGGAGCAGGGAGCTCATTCTGCCCCTGTACACTGCACTGGTTAGGCCACACCTTGAGTCCTGTGTCCAGTTCTGGGCCCCTCAGTTTAGGAAGGAGGTTGGCTTGCTGGAAGGTGTCCAGAGAAGGGCAACAAAGCTGGGGAGGGGTCTGGAGCACAGCCCTGTGAGGAGAGGCTGAGGGAGCTGGGCTTGCTTAGCCTGGAGAAGAGGAGGCTCAGGGGAGACCTTCTTGCTCTCTACGACTACCTGAAGGGAGGTTGTAGCCAGGTGGGGGTTGGTCTCTTCTCCCAGGCAAGCAGCACCAGAACAAGAGGACACAGTCTCAAGCTGTGCCAGGGGAGGTTTAGGCTGGATGTTAGGAAGAAGTTCTTCCCAGAAGGAGAGATTGGCCATTGGAATGTGCTGCCCAGGGAGGTGGTGGAGTCACCATCCCTGGAGGTGTTTAGGAAGAGATTGGATGAGGCACTTGGTGCCATGGTTTAGTTGATTAGATGGTGTTGGGTGATAGGTGGAACTCAATGATCTCAAAGGTCTCTTCCAACCTGGCTAATTCTGTATCTGAGTTCTGTGCTTTCAGAAGGCTAGTATACCACTAATACCAGCAAGGTAGCAGCACTATGTTAGCTCAGATACTTAGTACAATGAAACATTTGAGGAGACAGAGAGAAGACATCAAATAAAAGAAAGCTAAGTATTTGTAGTGAGCCACCACCCAAGAAACACATAAGGATGAAGGCAAACAAACAAAAACCTCAAAACACACATGCTAAGAAGCCCAAAACAATAGAGAATACTTCACTTGATTGCCAAAAGTCTAAAATTAAACACTGTCTCACCCAAATAATTTCTGATTTAGCTAAGCAAAAGTACAGAATGAATTACAGAACATAATCAATCACAAGCTTTTACTTTAGGCTATCCATCTGCAGCCTACAGGTAACTCACACTAATTACTGTGGTATCATAGAACGGTTTGGGTTGGAAGGGACCTCCAAACCCCTTCCAGTCCAACCCCTCTCCACTCCTCTGCAGTCAAGCAGGGACATCCTCAACCAGATCAGGCTGTCCAGAGCCCTCTTGAGCCTCACCTTGAATATCTCCAGGGATGGGGCAACCAACCACCCCTCCCTGGGCAACTTGTTCCAGTGTTCCACCACCCTCATGGTGCAGAACTTGTTCCTAACATCCAATCTCCATCTGCTCTGCTCTAATTTCAAACCACCACACTTCATCCTGGCGCTGCAGCCCTTTGTAGCCCTTTGTCCACTCCCAGCCTTCTTGCAGGCCCCACTCAGGCACTGGGAGGCTCTAACCCATATTACTCAACCAGGAAAGTCAGAGACAAGAATGAAAACAGCCTTCATAGAAAGATTTTTTCCCCAAATGCTACCAAGATAAAGATGTGTGTGAAATATCTGCTAGTACAACTCAACTCTTCTTTTATCAGACTCAGTTACTGGTGACGGATTTGCACCTCATACACATGCTTTGTGACCTGCCACAGAATGCAAAGAACACCACTCTGGGCATTTCTAGTTACCATGATAATGAGAATGTCCTGCACAGCTTACACACTGCAACCCACAGTGCCTTGGCTGGCACCCAGTTACTGCTGGCATTCTCCAGGGTTCAGTACTGGGGCCTGTCCTCTTTAATGTCTTTATCAATGATCAGGATGAGGGGATTGAGGCACCCTCAGTAAATTTGCAGATGGCACCAAGCTGGATGGCTGTGTAGATCTGCTAGAGGGTAGGGAGGCTTTGCAGCAGGGCCTGGACAGGTGACACCATGGCCAAGGCTAACTGTATGAAGTTTAACAAGGCCAAGTGCCAGGTCCTGCACCTGGGGCACAACAACCCCATGGTGAGCTACAGCCTGGGGGATGTGTGGTTGGAAAGATGTGACTCAGAGAGGGACCTGGGGCTCTGGTTGACAGTTGATTGAATAGGAGCCAGCAGTGCCCAGGTGGCCAGAAAGCCAATGGCATCCTGGCTTGGATCAGAAACACTGTGGCCAGCAGGGACAGGAGGTGACCATCCCCCTGTGCTCAGCACTGGGGAGGCCACAGCTCAAGTGCTGTGTTCACCTCTGGGCCCCTCATTACAAGAGGGACATTGAGAGGCTGGAGTGTGTCCAGAGAAGGACAATGACACTAGAGAAGGGCCTGGAGCACCTGGCTACCAGGAGGGGCTGAGGGAGATGGGGGTGTTCAGTTTGGAGGAGACTGAGGTGAGACCTCATCACTCTCTACAACCACCTGAAGAAGGGAGGTTGGAGCAAGGAAGGGGCAGCCTCTTCTTGGTGGCAAGTGACAGGAGCAGAGAAAACAGTTCCAAGCTGCACCAGGGGAGGTTCAGACTGGATGGTAGGAGATATTTCTTCCCAGAGAGGGTTCTCAGCCACTGGAATGGTCTGCCCAGGGCAGTGCTGGAGTCCCCATCCCTGGAGGTGTTTAAGCAGTGTGTGGAGCTGGTGCTTAGGGACATGGTTTAGTGTTGACCCTTCAGTGCTGGGTGGAAGGTTGAACTGGATGAGCTTGGAGGTCCTCTTCCAACAGGATGTTTTCCATGATTCTTTGAATATCTGCTATGACTTATTACAAGGACACTTGAAACTGAATTGCATAAAGGCTCAAACTATTAAAGTTATGACAGACTAATACAGGTTCTCATGTCAGGTGACCCATGCTGGTGGTCCATGCACACACCCAGAATCTGTGGCAAATTAAATTACAGCACCAGTAGGACTCTTCTCCCTAGAAGCCTATGTAAGCAACATCAGCATGTTTTTGCTCTCAGGCTAAAACTACACAGCTGTTTTAACTGGGCTGATACACTACACCCATTAAGCCATGACAAACTTCCAGTGAGCCTAAGATGAATGCCTCCTCCACTTCAATGTGTTGATGCCCATCTGCATGCATCCTGGGAGAAGCATTCATCACCAGGAGGTAATTGTGCTGTGACCTCTGCGTACCTCCCAACTCCAGGGCGGAAGGCCCTGCCACAGGATCCGCTGCCTGCCAGTGTTTACCCAGGCTCACACACCAAAAATGCAACAACACTGCACCAGCTCAGGAATCTGTGAGCCACCAATTGTGACAGGCTGGAAGGCTATCCTGCTTCCCCATCCTTGTACTCTTCCTCACAAGCCTCACTTGCTGCTGTCCAAGAGAGGATCACAGAACATTAGAGGTTGGAAGGGACCTCCAGAGATCATCCAGTCCAACCCCCTGCCAGAGCAGCATCACCCAGGGCAGTCTGCACAGGAATGCATCCAGGTGGGTTTGGAAAGGCTCCAGAGAAGGAGACTCCACAACCTCTCTGGGCAGCCTGCTCCAGGACTCTGTTCCCCTCATACCAAAGAAGTTTCTCCTCATGTTGAGCTGAAACCTTCTATGTTCAAGTTTGTATCCTTTGGTTCTTGTCTTATTACTGTCCCCTCCACCTGACACCCACCCCTCAGATATTTGTAGGCATTGATCAGATCCCCTCTCAGTCTTCTCAAGACTAAACAGCCCCAGGGCTCTCAGTCTCTCTTCACAGGGCAGATGCTCAAGTCCCCTAAGCATCCTCCTGGCTCTCTGTTGGACTCTCTCCAGCAGGTCTCTGTCTCTCTTGAACTAGGGAGCCCAAAACTGGACACAGGATTGCAGGTGTGGTCTCACCAGGGCAGAGTAGAGGGGGAGGAGAAGAACCTCTGTAGGTTCTTCTTTGGGTACACTTTTCTTGCTGTACCCCAGATATACTGAATGGCCAGACTGCATTAGACCAACAAGAATGTTTGCAAACAGACCATTTTTTTGGTCCTAATCTCTTAGCCAAGGTTTGGGTGACATTCACCTACAGTCAATGTACCTTCTCCTTTCATTTCTGAGTACTTGGAAGTTACAGAACAAATCTTTTGAGATATAGACAGCGTCTGAGCATAGAACAAAGCAGTAGGAGCCCCACTCTTGTCAGGGGAGAATGAAAGAATAGGAAGCTGGTAAACTCCTGCTTATCAGCCAAGTTCACATACATGCCTTTCCAGCCCAGTTCACCCACATCCACAAGAATATTTCTGCATCTTCTTGGGTTTATTACAATTATTTAGCAGGCATGAAGTGGTTGTAAGCTCACAGTTCACGTTTCTGGAACTTATTTCAAGCACTGAAGCAAACTGAAGTCAAAAGTAATTTTTTTCTAGTAAATCCAACAGATAATCACAAAACTTACATTTTTCTGTTCAGAAGACAGAGGTGGCTCCACTAAAAGCAGCCTCTGGTCAGAGCTGTCCTCTTCAAAGGCCGCCTGTGTTGCTGCAGTGTCAGACATGTGTCCTTTCCGGAGCCGCAGACCCGGGCTCTGCAGAGCCAGCATTATCGAGTTCCGGTAGTTCATTCATGAGATGCTGGAAGCCTTCTCAAATATTCTCTTTCCTCTTGGTTGGGCTTAGCTGATTGTGTTGGCTCTGAAAGACAAACAGAACTGAAGTTAGAGAGTGTAAGAATTGGCTGGAAGAAGAATCTACACCAACTGCTTTTATACATGCTCAAGCTCCCCCACGACATATACTCTGACACTACAGGACAAGGAATTCTCATCTTGTGATCACTAAGAATCACAGAATTGTCAGGGTTGGAAGGGATCTCAAGGATCAGCCAGTTCCAACCTCCCCCCATGGACACCTCACACTACATCAGGTTGCTCACAGCCACATCCAGCCTGGCCTTCAACACCTCCAGGGATGAGGCTTCCACCACCTCCCTGGGCAACCTGTGCCAGTCTCTCACCTCCCTCATGGGGAACAACTTCTTTCCAACATCCAATCTGAATCTCCCCATTTCTAGTTTTGCTGCATTCCCCCCAGTCCTATCACTCCCTGACACCCTCAAAAGTCCCTCCCCAGCTTTCTTGTAGCCCCCTTCAGATATTGGAAAGCCACAAGGAGGTCTCCTTGAAGCCTTCTCTTCTCCAGACTGCACAACCCCAACTCTCTCAGTCTGTTCTCATAGCAGAGCAGCTCCAGCCCTCTGCTCATCCTCATGGCCCTTCTCTAGACACCTTCCAGCACCTCCAGATCCTTCCTGTAATAGGAACTCCAAAACTCTACATAGTACTCCAGGTGGGGTCTCCCCAGAGTGGAGCAGAGAATCACCTCCCTGGCCCTGCTGGCTATGCTTCTCTTGCTGCAGCCCAGGATGTGATTGGCTTTCTGGGCTGCAAGTGCACACTGCTGGCTCACTTGCAGCTCAGAAATCCACATCCTAACAGCAGTAAAACACAACTCTGCAAGTGAAGCTCTCCAACACAGTAAATTCACAACAGCACACTGATGTTCTTATGAATCGTTTTGGAAACATTAATAGTATTTACAAATAAAACTGATTTCAGGCATCCTGGGGGCTAGGTTGCACCAACACCAGGACACTAAGTACTGGTACAGGTGCTCAGGTAATAGCAAGCAAGCAGAGCTCAAGGAGCAGCTAACTTTAGACAGAGTGCAAGGAGAGCAGCAGTACACACACTGATTATATTTCCCTTGCTTAAGTTAGCATATTGACAATTACTGCCTGCAATTGGCCTGTACCTCTACTTCTGTAAGTAATTAGACCAGGCAGATTTAAACACTATTAATTCCATCACAGCAATCAGAAACTGGCAAATCTCCCAGAGAACCCTAACCCAGGCTTTCCACTCAAAAAAACTAACTGTATTTTACACTTGTAACACCGCAAAGAAGTTTTGGGGGGAAATTGAACTCAAGATGCTAAAGATGAAATTCACAGGAAATTACCTAATGATAGCCTGTTAATCTGAGCCCTCATCCAAGAGTATTATTGGTTACCTATTTATCTTGTACATGGCTCTGTGGTAGTCACTTCAACAGCCAGTGAAGAGGTACCAGTTTGAGTCTGGTAGCCTTGGAAGGCGCAACAGCAATCAAGAGTGCCAGAAACCATCAGAATGAATTAGCACTCAGCTGAGGCTTCTGAATGGCTTTGAATAAGAATATATCTGTTCTGCACTAATCACTTGGTGTCACTCCATTACTGAAGTGTCTAAGTACTCAAATGTGACTAACACATAACATTAAGATAACCCATCTAACAAGTTTAAACTTGCCAGTGTGTATCATTAGATTGGAACTTTAGTGCCCAATAAAAGATGCTGAACTTCTTCATAATGTAGGAAGGCAAATTAAAAATACAAAGGTAGAAGATTTATACTGGCAGTCTTGTAACACAATGTCACCTCCAAAACACCAATAAAACAATGTACTCCTTCCCTTCAAGGACCCATTCATTTACATATCATCACTGCAAGGTAATTCTCAGCCCTGACAAATGTGCTGTAGTTAATTTTGCTGCAGCACTTTGTAATACTGTATTCACTTGGCTGCCTGGCAATCTGCAGAAGAGAGAGCTGCTAATGAGAAGGTAACAGGCTCTGCAGAACTAAATGATACCTCAGGTGTCTGAGTTCAGGATGGCACACTGCTTTGATCACCCAGGCAAGGGAAGTTCACAGCATGGCAGCAGAGCAGATGGCACAGCCACCCTTTTGCTAACTCCACTACAGGGTCAGCAACCTCCACCTGAGAAGCAGCATCCAAAGTAGCCACAGCTGTTTACTTGGTAAACACAAGAGCTACAGGACTATTAACACCATGAAAATTAAGGGAAGGCTGAACAGGAAGCCCAGTGAAAAAGCTGAACAAGTGGATTTGAAGACCAGGAACAAATATTTAGAAAGTCACAGAACAACTGAAATGTTGCCCCTGCAGGCTGCCACCCTCCCTGACCCCCCCTCAACTTTTTTTTTGGGGGGGTCGTTTTGGATGGGGGTTGGTTTGTTGGGTTTGGGTGGGGGGTTTTGTTGTTGTCTTGTTGTTTTCTGGTTTTGTTTTGTATTTCAAGCAGTCAATTCACAATTCTATTTTTGTGCAAGAAACACAAAGTCATTGTCACACTGCCGCTCAAGCAAAACTGATCTAGGGAAGAAAGGGAAAAAAAGCATCCTCCAAGAATTAATTGGAAATCAAACTTCTAAGCTGCCTTTCAAATTAAGGCATCAAATAAAAAACCAAATTCAGTATAGTTCACTACACCAATTTGAAGACAGAGCAGCTGTGGGCCCCTCACTTCAAGGTCAGGCTCTTCTCCCAGGCAATTTGTGACAAGAGAGCATGGCCTAAAGCTGCACCACAGGAGGTTTAGGTTGGATGTTAGGAAGCACTTCCTGATGGAAAAGGGAATCAGACATTGGAATGGACTGCCCAGGGAGGTGGAGGAGTTGCTGTCCCTGGAGGTGTTTAAGGCAAGATTGGATGTGCACTCAGTGCCACGGTCTGGTTGATGTGGTGGTGTTAGGTCACAGGCCGGGCTTGATGATCTCAGAGCTCCATTCCAGCCTTGGTAATTCTGTGATTCTAAAACTAAAGTTGCAAGTAAGCAGAGCAGCTGTTTGTAAACAACAGTCAGGCATGCACGCAGCCCTACCTGACATTCCACACCACAGCAAACAGGCACTTGAAACAGCCATGTTTGTTTCACAGACTGTTCAGTTTGCAAACCAGCAAGTTTTACTAGCTGTTCTTTTTACCAGCTTTAAGGAACAGAATTACCACAGCATGTCCCTGCATCACCTCCGTGCCATTGCAAGGTTCACACTTAAAGAGACACAGTAACAACCAGCCCAACAGGCTTCACCACAAGATCATTGCAAATTCTCCTTACACAAGATACAAGAATGCCAAGAGACCTCTGAAATCAGGTCCCAAAGATGTACTTCACCAGCACTAGCTGCCAAGCAATCACAGAGGTTAAAAAGAGAAGATCTGCTTGGCTTTCAGCGAGCAAGATTTGCATTCAGCAGCAGAGCTGAACTTCAGAGCTCTGCATAAATAGATGTTGTTGCTGTTTCTTGAAATCACAGGGGAATTGCTCAATGAAACAAGGTGTTACTATGCTGTCCTCCTTCATGCAGGATCCTTTTCATGCTAAATATGCTTGTCTTTACTAAGCATGCAAAGGTAAGGGAGCCCAGAGATGGTACAAAAACTACTGTTTTTCAGTGCTCAAGGCCAAAAACCTGCGCCTGAATGCAACGTGGAGCTGCAGCAGAAGGGTGCTAATAGCCAGAACTATTTGTTCACAAGCTAAAGAAAGCAAGCTGATGCAAACAGCAAAGGCACAGATGGTCTTTAATTCGCATGGCAAGGTTTCTATGACTCCACAGTTCAGTGAAGGATTTGAACAATTACAATAAACCTTCTCCTCAGAAAACACAAAGTACAGTCAGCAGCATCTAGCCAGAAAACCATGGCTGAAACCTTGTGAAGAGACTTATTGGCCCATTCCTAAGACCAGGCAGTTCATTAAAACAAGAACTAGAAAATGCAAAGCTGCTGAATACCTGAGCTCCTGCAACAGACTTTTTTATGCTTCACTGAGATTAAAAGTGTTAACTTTTCTGTAGCATGCAACAAAATGAAAGCTTTCATTAAAATTTGGTCTCAAATTCACTTCCATTTAAAGTGGAACTTGCCACATAACTTCAAATCTATTTAATGACTACACACATAATAAGCCCAGTAGCAGCACCTGTATCAATCAACTGAGTTACTGCTGTGTTTCAAATCAGATGAGAAAACCACCTACAGAGTTTGGTTTGTTGGTTGGTGGCTTTTTGTGTTTTGTTTTGGTGGCCTTTTTGTTGGGTTTTTTGCTTTGTGTCGTTGGTCATGATGGGTTTGGTTTTATTGTGTTTGGGGGTTTTTGAGGGGGAGTTGGTTTGGGGTTTTTTCTTTGTTTCTAATATAGAAAACTTCCAAAGACTAAGTCTGCTTTTGGAAGTACTTGCCAGTTTAATACTACTGTACTCCTAAACAGAGCCTATAAACACAAAATGCAGCACTCCTTTAGCTGACTTAATATGCTGCTGCCACCACACAACCTGGGATGGCCTAAGTGATGACCACTCCCATTTGCTCACTCCACACAGTTCAGGAGTCAACCCCACAGCAAGAAGAATCAGGGCCAGTTCCAGGCAGCAGACAGACACTCATGGTCTTTCTGAAGAGAATCAGCAGGTAATACTGCTTCAGCAGGTCACTGCAGTCATACAGTAGATAAAGAGGCTCTGCACAGGGTACCTCTAATACAGCTGGGTATCCTCCAGAGTAAGCTGGGCTTACTTTGGCATGCAGCTACTGCACTGAATGCTACTGCTCCCCACTGTCAAATGGGGCAGATCAAGAGCAGTGCTAGCAATTAGAATGTAACTTTTCATAGTGACAGAATTAGCTGATATGCTGCTTAAGCAAAAATGGATCCTAAATAAAAGCTTCATTCTTGATATGTACAAGGCATACCTGCTTTCTGCCCTAAACTTCATGAGCCAGCAGTGTGCCCAGGTGGCCAATGCCATCCTAGCCTGCATCAGCAATAGTGTGGCCAGCAGGAGCAGGAAAGTCATTCTGCCCTGTACTCAGCACTGCTTAGGCCACACCTTGAGTTCTGTGTCCAGTTCTGGGCCCCTCAGTTTAAAGAAGGACATTGAGACACTTGAACATGCCCAGAGAAGGGCAATGAGGCTCGGGAGAGGTCTGGAGCACAAGCCCTAGGAGGAGAGGCTGAGGGAGCTGGGGGTGTTTAGCCTGGAGAAGAGGAGGCTCAGGAGAGATCTTATTGCCCTCTACAACTACCTGAAAGGAAGTTGCAGCCAGGTGGGGGTTGGTCTCTTCTCCCAGGCAACCAGCACCAGAACAAGAGGACACAGTCTCAAGCTGGGCAGGGGAAGTTTAGGCTGGAGGTGAGGAGAAAGTTCTTCCCAGAAAGAGTAATTTGCCATTGGGATGTGCTGCCCAGGGAGGTGGTGGAGTCACCAACCCTATAGGTGTTCAAAAAAGGATTGAACGTGGCACTTGGGGCCATGGTTTAGTTGTCAGGAGGTGTTAGCTATTAGGTAATAGGTTGGACTTGATGATCTCTGAGGTCTTTTCCAACCTGGCTGATTCTGTGTACAGTATCACAGTAGTCAACATTACAACATATTTAGTACACGGCTTCATTCCTCAAGACAACAAGGAAAGAGTAGATGATAAAGTCTTCTTTCTCTGCCTACGTGGCACCCTGGTCCATTTATTGGGGAACTCATGGCAGGCATAATCTGGGTAAGGGAAAGAGGAAGTCAGACTTGCAGCAAGCACCATGTCACATCAGTTAAGACTGCTGTTGAATGTCACCCATGTACGCGGCCTAGCTAACCCATGTTCTTAACTATATGGGGCACCCAGTTTTTTGCTGCCTTTTGTCATTAAGCACATCACAGAACATTAGAGATTAGAAAGGGACCTCCAGAGATCATCCAGTCCAACCCCTGTGCTAAAGCAGGATCACCCAGGGTAGTCCACACAGAATCACATCCAGGCGAGTTTTGAATGTGTCCAGAGGAGACTTCACAACCTCTCTGGGCAGCCTGCTCCAGGGTTCTGTCACCCTCACACCAAAGAAGTTTCTCATGTTGAGCTGAAACCTTCTCTGTTCAAGTTTGTATTCATTGTTCCTTGTCTTATTACTGTGCACCACCAAAAAGAGCTGGGCCCCCTCCACTTGACACCCACCCCTCAGCTATTGATAGACATTAATCAGATCCTCTCTCAGCCTTGTCTTCTCCAGACTAAACAGCCCCAGGGCTCTCAGTCTCTCTTCACAGGGCAGATGCTCAAGTCCCCTAAGCATCCTCCTGGCTCTCTGTTGGACTCTCTCCAGCAGCACTCTGCCTCTCTTGAACTGGGGAGCCCAAAACTGGACACAGTACTGCAGGTGTGGTCTCAGCAGGGCAGAGTAAGTCGTTTAAGGCTTCAGGGCAAAACCTCCCGGGGAGGGTTTTCAATTCCCCCCCTTCCCCTTCCCTCCTCCCCCATAGGGGAAAGAAAAAGGGTAGCCAAAACAACTTCCATGGCCTTGGAAGATAAAAAGATGCTTTTTAACAAGAAATAACAGGTATTAAGGAAGAAATATACAGAAAGAGAGGATATATGCACAGCTATATATACAACCCAGTCGTGGATGACCACGGATTGCCCCAGATGAGGAGGGATTTCCGTGGAGGTAGGCCCCACGCAGAGGCAGGCCGCACCACCTGGCAGCTGGCCTGACCGCGTGGGCAGCAGGCAAGGCTGCTCCCGAGGCCAAGGCTGGGAGCGAGAGAGCCAGAGCAGAGCTCCGCCTGCCTCCGCCCCCCTTAAACAGAGGCAGGAGAGGGGGGGATAAACCCAATCTGGTACCTCCCACCTGCCCACCCTTAACCCACAACAGCACAGAGCAAGGCAGAAGAGCGTTTTAAATCGATCTGGCAATTGCCCCGGCCACAGCCTGAGAGCTAACAAACCAAGAGTACTGAAAGACTTAAGAGTGGAACTTGTGTGACTCGAAAAAGGGGATTTTTATCTTTTTAAAGCAATCTTTCAGTGATTAAGCCCTTTTTTTTCAAATAAGGAGGTAAGCATCCACAGCAACATTCTGAATACTCTCTAGAACTACAGCTTACAAAAAAAAAAAACACCCAAACCAACAAACCCCACCAAACCAAACCCAAACCACCCAAATAAGGGTGTGTGTGAACAAAGAAAGGAGGAAAACCAGAGAGTACCTTGTTTTCTCAGTGTACCCTGCAGGAAAAGTATGAATCAGGCTGTAAAAATTCTTTGGAGGTCAACTTTAACAATGAGGAAGCAATCCAGCAGCTCTTCTCTTAGATGCAATTTCCCCAGATAAAGAGGCATCGACAAAACAAAGATTAGACTCCCGCGGAGGGTCAGTGGCCAAAAAGCTGTCTTTGTAACTTGTAAAGTGTCACTGGACACTTCAGCCTAAGCTATTTCACAGCAGGCTGCAGGGACAAACAATCAAGCACATTCTGATGCATTTGGATCTAAAGAAAGGGAAGGAGCCAGCAGCCGCCTCCAGTTTCAGAGGATCCCATTACGATGTTACAACAGTTGTCCAATTTGTACTGCAAATTGGACCCCAGTTTTGTAACCGGGCTGAGCGTTGTGTCAGAGGTTGGCCCACCCCCAGTGCACAATGTCTGCTTGTTACGGACTGGATAACTGCTGGATATTACTTTTACTCTTCAATAAACCAAATCCAGCAGATTTGTCACCGGAGCAGTACAAAATGAGGACCAGACGTTTAGAGCTCTTTTCACATCACATTCCACAAAACCCCACAGCCCAGACCTGGAAAACTTGCTTCTGGTTAATTTTTCACTGAGTGGCTCCGTTTCTCTGAGTGAGAAACACTCCACCTTCGTGCCCGTTGATGAGTTTATTTCTACGGCATGTTACTAATTCACACCAACTTCACGGTTGCCAACAACAAAAAGATGCAGTTGGTTCCTGTTAGTAACACTTTGTATCACAGACTGTCCAAAAGTGAAAGACTGAAATTAGACATTACTTTCCTCTTCAGTGAAAAAATGAAATACAGAATTTTAACTACTGCCTCAAGGATATCCAACTCACAGAACTGTTGGACACAGATTAAAGAAAGCAAAGTCAGAGAATCAGAATCATCAGGGTTGGAAGGGACCACAAGGATCAGCCAGTTCCAACCTCCCCCCATGGACACCTCACACTACATCAGGTTGCTCAGAGTCACATCCAGCCTGGCTGCAAAAACCTCCAGGCAGCAGGCTTCCACCACCCCCTGGGCAACCTGTGCCAGTCTCTCACCACCCTCATGGGGAACAACTTCTTCCCAACATCCAATCTGAATCACTTCAAGTTTTGCTCCATTCCCCCCAGTCCTATCACTCCCTGACACCCTCAAAACTCCCTCCCCAGCTTTCTTGGAGCCCCCTTCAGATACTGGAAGGCTGCAAGAAGGTCTCCTCAGAGCCTTCTCCTCTCAACAACCCCAACTCTCTAGGTCTGACTCCATAGAGCAGCTCCAGCCCTCTGCTCAGCCTTGTGGCCCTTCTCTGGACACCTTCCAGCACCTCCAGATCCTTCCTGTAATAGAGGCTCCAGAACTGAAAACACAGTGCTCCAGGTGGGGTCTCCCCAGAGTGGAGCAAAGTGGGAGAATCCCCTCCCTGGCCCTGCTGGCCACACTTCTCTTGCTGCAGCCCAGGCTCTGCTTGGCTCTCTGGGCTGCCAGTGCTCACTGCTGGCTTGTGTTGAGCTTCTCATCCACCAGTACCCCCAGGTCCTTTTCTTCAGGGCTGCTCTCAAGCCAGTCCCTGCCCAGCCTATATCAGTGACTGGGATTGCCCCAAGCCAGATGCAGGACCTTGCACTTGGTCTTGTTGAACCTCACAAGGTCAGCTGGGGCCATGTCTTTGGAGCAGACACTAAAATCCAGAGCTAGACTACTAAACTGAAGGTACATTCACTTAACCCTGCTACACAGAGAACCTTTGACCCACAATGTACACAGCACCAAGATCAACAACAGCAATTCAGAAAGCAAACATTCCCATACCCTGGCAGGTATCTTCCTCTCCTCTTAGGAAGGATAATCTCTAGAAACTGAGCTGAGATCTTTTACAATTCAGAAAAATGTTTCTGAGCCTGGAGCAAGTGCACAAAAACATTCCCACCTGGCTTTTAAAACAAAGAGGAGTACACACACTTCAGGCTGCAAACTCCATGCAGGAAGGCATTTGATACAGTTGCCTTCAGTGTTTCTTACTCGGATTGCTTCAGTGCTTGCTCAGATGTCTCTACTCACATGCCATCACTATGCAAATTTAAGGGCTGGCTGGCACCAAGTGGGGCACCAAGTGGGGCACCAAGTGGGGGGTGGTCATCAAACAGCCCCACTTCCCATGGCTGCACCCCTCAGAGGTACTCTAATGTTTGTCACAATCCATTCCAGGTGGCAGTCTGGAAAAAAGTTATCCCAGGGGAAGAAAGAGATGCAATTGTTAATGAACCAGCAAACTGAACTGGCTCGATGCACTGTCCAAGAAGTGGCATGGACAACACTAATTTATGTATTTTATATGCAGTCATCTCCTAATCTGTTAAGGACTGACAGTTATAGGACAATTAAAGGGTTGGTCCAACATATGACAGCCATTATTATGACCTGTTGACCAGCTGCAGACCACACCTGTCACAGCAAACCACAAACCTCACCAAGATTACTGATTGTAACACAGCAGTCAGGCTCTCAGCAGCTCAGTTGCAAAAAGCTGATCAGGCTCTTCCCAGTTCTTGCTGATGATCTTGGATAAGCTTTATTCATAAAGTTGTTACCTTACTGTGGTTTATTTTGTGGTTCACAGGTTTGGTGTACAACATGTGTGCATTTTGTGTATTTGTAAAAAATAAGAACAAAGAAAACATACTCCCTTCCTAACTTAGGCTCAACAATGGCATTTCTTTGGTTGGAAATCACAGAACTGCCAGGGTTGGAAGGGACCTCAAGGATCAGCCAGTTCCAACCCCCCTGCCACAATCAGGGACACCTCACACTACAGCAGGTTGCGCAGAGCCACATCCAGCCTGGCTGCAAAAACCTCCAGGGATGAGGCTTCCACCCCCTCCCTGGGCAACCTGTGCCAGTCTCTCACCACCCTCATGGGGAAGAACTTCTTCCTAACATCCAATCTGAATCTTCCCTCCTCTAGCTTGAGTTCACTCTCCCTAGTCCTATCACTACCTGACAAAGTCCCTCCCCAGCTTTTTTGTAGCCCCTTTGAGATACTAGAAGGCCACAATTAGGTCTCCTCAGAGCCTTCTCTTCTCCAGACTGAACAACCCCAGCTCTCTCAGCCTGTCCTCACAGGAGACATGCTCCACATGGCGCATATTCTCCTCCTGAAAAACCACGTTGTTTCGCCGCAAGTTAGACAACTCAAAACTTTGTTACTTCTGTGAAGCAAAAGTGTTACAAGAACACTGGAGGAATAACCAACATCCATGCTTAGAGCATCGAATCAGTCCAAGATCAAAAAACTGCTACAGCATCTTTTTCAAATTCTTTCTTAACTACCAAAACGCAAGCAAAAAAAGACAGACCTGCTGCAACCAGACCGCATCTAACTTACACTCAGAAGCAGACTGAGTCAAACAGCTGAAGTTCTAGAAAAGACCAGGTAAAGGTGGTTAACTAGTATCTTAACTTCCTTAATGCAATAGCTAGAGAGCAATGGTTTTTATAAAGCAAATCATTGTTGAGGATTAAGCAAGAAGCTGGAGTGAATTTTGCTTCCTCGATCATTTAGTACCACAGTAACACTGTGTAAAGTTGCCTCCAATTCCGATGCGACACCAAGCACAGCGATACCAAAACACATCACTGATGGAACTCAAAAGTACAAATGTTAATCTTTGACTTTCCACTGTCCTGTAACTACAGAGAGCTCTACTACCAGTCTACCTACAGTACTTCGAGGTTACTACTTAAATTCTAAGCAGCAAAATTACCAGCCATATACATGCAGACATGGCATGCAGCTTAAACTCAAGAAATCTGCAAGACCTAGACAAAGACACTCACACAAAAAGTCATCCTGCTGTCGTTTGGTTTACTATCTTGGCACAACGCTTTTTGCTGGTACTTGGGTTCCCTGCAGAGGTTTTAGCTAGCATAGCTGAGGCCTGCAAACTAAATCAGCACAGCTGTGTTAGAGTAACATTAACTCTGAAACAGTTTAAGACTCTAAATGTGCTCCAAGTTTATTTTCCAGTAACCAGGAAGCATCTTGGGAATACACATTAGATGTTTGCATGATTTAGTATCACTTATTGATGCATTCAGATAACCATACAGGCAGGGGGTGAGTGGGTGGTGGTGTGGGATTCATTTCTCTTCCAACTCCAAACACTCCCCAGTCACAGTGGAATTGGTTAAATGATAGAAATAATGCATTTTACTTCTATATGCTTTCACTGAAAAATATACTGTCCCTTCTTTGAAGTATGTGGTTGTAATCCACCCTTTGATAACAGAGCTACTAAACAGTGCTTGTTTAGTACAGGAGGACTGGCTGCAACGTCAGATGAATGACATCAGCATCATTAAGGAACATAAAGTTCAAATTGTTATGTCAAACTATTTACAGCAGATGACACAACAAACAAAAGAGAGAGACAACAGGAGATTAAGTGCAAAAATTTCTCAAGGGAGATAGACATAATTATAAAAATACCTCACTGGAAAGCAGAAATAAATCTCTTAATTTCACGTACGAAAAACTTGAGTTCAACTCTCAGGTTACCTTTATCACAGAATGCAGCACTTACAGTAATTGTAAAACTCATAAAAACAAGCATAAAGGCTTCTGTGAAGCTCTTACACAAGGTAATGACGGCTGTTTCTCTCAATGAAGCACTACTGCTTACCCCCAGGCCTACAAGGCAGGAGAAAATTGAAAGAAAAAATTGCCTCCATGGCTTTCCACTCGTTCATGCTCAGAAGACCAAGTCGCAAGAGGGGTTGTAACATCCTTCCTGGATTTGCAAGTGCTAGGCAGTGACTTGCAGACATCAAACCATGGGAAATCATTACCATGCAGCCCTCAAATACAGCACTGCCAAGGCTAGCAGCAGGCCATAAGCTCTGTCACTAAGCTGCAAGGCCTCAAGACTGAGGCTTGTCAGGCTTTGCTCCATCTTAACCTTTCCTGACCCATCCTTTGCTCAGTTTAGCTGCAACAGTAGCTTCCCTAATTGATTTGATATCTCTAGCTAATTTATTCTACTTTTCTTTACCATGGTGTGGTACTACCTCCAGTTATCCTCCATAGAAAGGGGTATTTACAACACTGGCCTAGTATGACAACAGGAGCCCACAGAAGTTGGGGCAGGATGCGGTATAGAGAAGTACAGGCATGGGAAAAGATACAGGACACAGGCTTGCCTCAAGAGACCCCATGGCTATAAATAACTCACTAATGGTCACTTAAAATATATGTAAGATGTGAAGATGGATAAATTTGGCTTTATCCATACATATATACATGAAGTATATACATAGTGAATTCAGACATAAACAGGAGCTGCAGACCAATGAAGAAAGAAACAAAGTGGAAAAGAATGTTAACGAACATACAAAACACCTTAAAGGGATTCTAGGAGGAGGAAGAAGAAATAGACAATATCGTATTCATCCCCAAAAATGACCTCCAAGGCTGACAATCCAACTTCATCCTCTCCAGAAGTCCAAAGCTGCTGATTTAAAGACCCAGAGCAGCAACAGAAGCCTGAAAGTAACTGCAGAAAGGGCCAAACCCCTAAAGTCCACACATTACAATTTTAGCTGCCTGTGGTGACATTTTCCCATACACAATATTCTCCTTGGTTTTTAAGTACTAAACCTAATGATTCTTGAGTCAGACTGCTAAGCTTTCCATTATACTAACAATACATTCTTGGTTTGACTTTCACACACATGATTTTTATATACACAAAGGGGTAGCTCCTCTTTGCCATAAAGAAGAATGTAACGCAAAGGAGGGAATCCTCCTCCATCCTTTCTCCCATTTTGCAACCCTGAAGATCATCTTTAGTCTTTAAAGTGGGAGAGGAAAATTACAATAGAACAACAAATCCCTAGGCAAACCAACCAAACAGGCCACCTGAACTTGTAAGGCATTCTTTTCCCAGAGGTACAGGGGCAACCTGGTCAAGGTTGGTTTGTATCAAAGGGCCTTTCGTAGGTCTAATACACACTCCTACAGCACCTAAACACAAAACTCAGTGAGCTGAGCAGTCAGTGTCTGCACTTTCTGACTGCAGAAAGAAGTCCTTGGCATCATGGAAGGCTCTTGGTTTCTTAAGAAATACTAAGAACAGGAAGGAACATGTTCAAGCTGATAAGCATTCACACTCTCAAGTAGGAAGGGTAGGAATTTGGGTTGATTTCCTGGACAAGGGCCTAGACAGTAGGCACAGGAGGAGAAAAGAACTGGGTCAGCAAACTACTGAATTTGGCCTAGTTCTCAAATACTCACTGGAGGTACTCTTATTCTAGCCTAAACTGCATCTGTAAGGGGTCTTAATACATGGAGAACTATTCAGGCAACCTATTCTGGAACAAAAGTCTTCTGCTGACAGAACATCTACTGTCAAAGGGGGATCTCATTCTAACAGAAATCTTTTCTGTTACAGAAAGAGAACGAAAGGAAAAAAAAGCTAGCTAGGATAAATTTGATGCAAGGAATAACTACCTTGCCTGTGACCAAGAAGCAACACAGCTCTTCAGATAGACCTGATGTACACAGACAGCTACCATCCATACTGAGTAAAAGCAGGCCAAGCTTCTCAGTTGAGACTGAGAGCTACAGGAAGGAATCAACCACTAACCTGTATGCCAAAGATGTACTTGGAAACCTAGTCCATAACTCTGTCCAGGGGGTCAGATGTAAACAGAGCACAAACACCACCTCATCCACTTCTAAAATCCTGACCTTCCTCAGCACTTCTATCTGCACCAGTGGTTTTAGGCTACTTCCAAAGCTGCATGTTCTCCTCTCGGGCCAGTTTCATACAAGTCCGGACGTGGTTTAGTGGCCACGGTGGTGTTAGGGGGACAGCTGGACTCGATGACCCACAGAGTCTTTTCCAACCAAAACAATTCTATGATTCTATGAAAATCCCCAGGTACACCATTATGAAAACCAGCTCTTCCAGAACTGGCAGCACTGACAGCACAGTAGTTAGATGCATCCTTTCAGGAAAAATAAAAAATAGATACTGACAGATCTGAAAGTTCTAAGATAAGTCAATAAGCATTGTTGTCAAATAAGTATGTTAGAAGAGACCAGAAGCAAATATTGGAGGCTAACTGACTGCCCAGACAACCAGACAAACCCTGACCTATGTAGACAAGCAAGCAATTGTAGCCAAGCAAAAAAGAACACGAAGTGACACAAGCCTTGCTTTATGAAATACAAAATCTATTTTAAATCACATTCCAAAGCTTTACATCACATTTTACATGAGAAAGGATTTGCTTTGCAGTAGCAAGGAAGGTTTTATTTAAAACCAGAGCTGACCACTCCAAATGGCAGTAAGATTTCAACACAGTGTAAAGGTTTTCCAATCCTCACGTCGACAACAGCAGCATCAACCAAAACAACAAGAAAAACTTACAATACCAAGCACTGCCTCTCAGCCAAAGTAAGGTCAGAGAGTTAGCAGATGGTGACCTCAAACAAATAGAAAGTGTCCTTCATGTGGCAAACAGGTAAACCTTGGAAGTCATTGCTGCAGGATGAGCATTCACAGGGAAACTGGAAAAGCATAAATCCATCCAAAAGCGTTAAGCACATGACACCCTGTCTAGCTCTAAGAGCCCCTAAATACCAATGCATGCATGTCTACCATATATTCTCACATATTCATGCTTAGAAGCTATTGGCTTCCTCAGGGATGGGCATCTGTTACAGCTTGAAGGGAAGCTTTAGCCTAGTTCCTGACTGCAAAGACTGAAAATAAATTACCATTGGATGTAAAGAAAAATAATGCTAGGGTCTACAGATTCATTGGCTTGGTAATGGGATATAGAGCAGAGGCATAAACAGTTCTCTCCTCTCTCTTCCGTCACTTCTTGTGGTAGTTTTAGGCTATGCCTTACAAATTTTTCACAGATCTTGAGCAGAAAAGTAGTAAAATGTAAATAAATCACTACAGGGTGTAAAAAGGAAAATAAAGATAGTTCTAACCAATCCCACTGGAAAGATATCTACCATAAGTTGGTTGTATCAAAGCAATTCTCACTTCTTTGCTCAGGAGAGATACCAACTGCTTCTGCTTGACCTTGGATGCATTGGTTTGGTTAAGTCTAACAGCAACTTTATGTGCTCCTTTCTCCCTTTTGTACAGGGGGGTCTGGGTGGGCAGAAAAGGAGAAGCTAGTAGCTTCCCCTGGTCTTTGACCAGGGAGGTCTTTGTGCTGTTTATGAATTACAAATACCTGCAAATATTGTAACTCCTGGATCTTTTGTGCATGCTCATTGCATTCCATTGTAGATTGTAGTTTTGCTTGTAAATACAGCTTCATTTGCTTCCACCTGAGCTGGTCTGGCAGAGTTAATGTTGAGGGGGAAATTCCAACCCACCACACTTCTGCTTGCAGCTTTCTCAAAACTGAGATACCCTGGCAAGAGTACTGTGTGAGGTAACAGGAAGGAGGAGGGAGTGGGGGAGGAAGTGATGGTTCCTCTGGATCCATCCAGGGGGTTCTGAGGAGCTTCTGTGTTTTTTATAGATTGTATGTATATATATTGTACATCTGTTGTATATTTTGTACATATTCATTGCATTTCA
>JAAWVA010000383.1:0-22942 GCA_015227895.2 Colaptes auratus | reverse complement strand
TATAACTCTCATTTCCTTAAACAACAAGTTTTAAGCTTTCTACTAATAAGATCTCCTTTATGTACAAGTTCTCCATTTTTGACATTAAAAAATTCTACACCAAGTTTCTATACAGTGATGATTTGTCCAATATGCTCTGAAAGCAAAAAACTTCTCACCAAAGTAAAGGCAGCCACTTCTGGTTTGAAGTACATAAACACTGCAACTTTCAGCATTAGGGTGTGAAGCAAAACAATAGATCTATTCAGCTGAAATTGTGAGGGGAATTTAGGTAAGCAGAAGGTAATTATCCAGGTTAGAATTTGGCCGTAAACAGGAGCTGAACCTCCTATCAAGAGGTATGTATCCTGTTGTGTGATTGTCTCCAAGAAGCACTATACTGAGCAGTGCTAATTTTCAATGCTCTTATGAAAGTGTTTGCAAATATGTTATTTCAAGGCTGCCTGAAAATTCTTCATAACTGATTTTAAGACATTTCCCTAGTGCACAGATTATTTTTTCTTAAGAACATGTTCTGAAAAGCATGGCAGCCTCTTCAGCAAAAGAGCCAGGATGTCAGCCATTGATGCAAAACCTGAATCTGCTTTGACACCCCAGAATAAGTTCTGGCAATGTTATGTCTTTCTTTTAGATGTTTGGATAAATCACACAGCTCAGAAGCTGCATCATACATTCTGCTTAAGTTATAAAACAAACGTGTGCTGAGCTAAGGATATTTCTCAGTCCAATGTACTGAATCTCTACATGTCACTTGGCTGCATCAGTGAAATGTTTGCTCAAGCTTGGCTGTGCATTCCAAGCAGCTTATATAGATCTTCCATGAGACCAAACCAAACAGATGTCTGTACTAATGCTCATTCTTTACTTAAGCACCTGCACTTTCTCTACCAGGAGCATAGTGTTGGAGCAGCTGTCGAACCAGAGTAGATCCATATAAAAAGGAGAGAGAGAATTTGTGTCAATCACTGCTGCTATTCTAATTCTGTCTCATTAAAGCTTGTGATCAGGGCAAGTGAGGACCTTTCTCAATGGCCGATACACCCACATACTCATCCTCCCTTCATGTGGTTTGTGGTTGCTGGCAGCTGGACCTGGACTGAAATCAAGGATCCACTTAGATATAGTGGTACCATTGAAATATTTACAAGCTTCGAGACAGCCTTATCTCTCTATCTGAGGGCAGTTTAACCTCTTTGTTTTCTCATTTGGAGTAATAACTGCATTATGTGTCTTTCCTCTTTATTTCTGCAAAGCCTAAAGCTTTGGTGTTGCTCCTAGAAGGGAATAGATGCTTGAAGGAAATGATATTAGAACAGTCTTGTAACTCAACCTTCATGGAGGAGGAGGATTACATGGCAGCCAACTGACAATGTGGGAAAGATACATGAAATTTTACCTTTTTTTAAAGGGGTCTCTCCACAGCCTCAAAAAGCATACATATGAGAAACAAGTATTAGGCACAAAACTAACTTCCCTCTTCAGACTTTTAAGTCCTTTTGGGTCGTTTTTTGTTTTGTTTGTTTGCTTGTTTGTGTGTTTTTATAGCATGGTATTGATTCCCTCTAAATTTGAGTATTTAAAAGTGGGGTTTTTCCATGTTTGGTGGGAAAAAAAGCGTCACTGGAAGATGATTCCTCTCATTTTGCATATGTGACATCTGCAGGGAATTATGTTTTGGATGGTTTTTTTGCTATTCCTTATAAAAAGATACCTAAACTAATCTAGTCAAGTAGGCTCTTACTCCTAAATGGTTAAAGTTATACAATATGAAAAGCATCTGTGGATAACTGAATTACTATTTTTACTTAAGAAAAGCATTATAGTGTTACTCATATTATAAG
Organism: Colaptes auratus; assembly: GCA_015227895.2. Lineage (NCBI taxonomy): Eukaryota > Metazoa > Chordata > Aves > Piciformes > Picidae > Colaptes > Colaptes auratus. The sequence continues at coordinate 21,101 of JAAWVA010000383.1, read as the reverse complement.
ATAATCAATCTCATAAAAACAGTTCAGAATACAGATGATCAGTGTTTTTTGAGAACTCTCTATTCTAAGATGCTGGAATTTCTCCACTCAGGTAAATTCCACCACCAGGGCCTGTATCAAATCTATCACAGCTGACACAAAACAGCTACAAAAAACTAAACTGCTTAGGAACTCTGTCCCACATGCTGCCAAAACTCATTATTTGCTCAAGTCTATATAATTCATAACACAACTGACACAGTAATTGCAGTTTAACTAAGAAAAGAAAGCTAAATGTTGTTAACTACATTTCCATTTCAAACTTTGGTTCACTCTGTGGTTTTTTTGTGACTTCTTCAGGATTTAATGCTTCTACTTACTTGCCAGTTGCCCTGCTCCATGAGTAAAGGGGGGAGGTTGAAAGGGAGGAAGAATGAGAACTCCAAAGGTGAACTAATGAAGATGGTTGTTAATTTTTAAAAACCTGTCCAGTGATGGACAGTACATCTCAAACACATAATAGAATGTATTTGTGTCTTGCTATACAGTGTAAGTCTTGCTGAATGTCAGTTTAGTGAAAAAGGAAGCATGAAAGTTGTCTCTTCTAAATTCAGCTATATATGAGAGGCATCTAGTTAAAGTCAGCATTCTCCCTCAAGAGTAATGGGAAGAGCTAGAAATGTCCAGAGCAAATCTTTTCAGAATCTGCTTATTCTACCTAGTGCAGAAACTTGTATGGATTGTATTATTGCAGTCTTTCAACACTAAAAGAGATCATATAAGAAAGATGGGGACAATATTTTTAGCAGGACTGCTATGACAAACAGCAATGATTTTAAAATAGAAGAGGACAGATTTAGACTAGATATAAGAAAGAGAGTTTTTACAATGAGTGAAAGTGTTGAAACGTTGAAACAGGTGACAAGAAAGGTAGTGAATGTCTTGTCCCTGGAAACATTCAAGGTGAGATTGGATGGGGCTCATGACCACCTGATCCAGTTTAAAGACGGCCCTTATCACTGCGGGGGTAATTGGACTAGACGACTTTCAATGTCCCTTCCAAACTCAAAACCATTTATGATTCTATGATTCTGTATCAGAGTATGGAAGTGCCATCATCTCTGGTTTAACACAGAGAAGTTAAGACAGTTCAGTTAGCGGAACGTCTAACTTTTTGATGAGAAAAAGTTAATTGCATGAATAGCAACCCACTTGTGTCTGTTGTTTGGTTTCCTTGAGAGGGAGTGGCTCAGAGACTTAAAAGAATGAACGGCATGATGATAACCAAAAAGAATTAAGACAACATAGATACACAAAAGGGAAATTAGGAGATCACATACAGAACATTTTAACTTGGCAAGCCCAGTAAGTATTTTATCAGTAAAAATGTAATCACATGGAGACAATCTTAGAGGTCTTTTTGAGCCAAACCAATTCTATGATTCTAATCTGTGAGGGACCAGTAGAAGCCCCCAAAATACTTGAAATACAAACTACTGAAGAGATGAGACATTCTATCCTGCTGTTGGCCTTCAGAAAATGAAAAAAATACTTGGGGTTCAGGCAGAAAGGGTTGCATCATCTACCTCCAGATACCCAGTTAATGATGTTATGATACAATGAGAGGTTTCTTAAATGATGGCAGGAAATTTCCAAAACAAATTAAGAGACATGTGATTGCCCTTTGCAAAGTATAATCACGAGTTCAGGAGTTTTAGAAGAGAACTGAAAACAGAACAATGCTAATGATGGCAGGCTTTCTTTCTATATTAGGAGTCAGTAAGAAAAGGGAAGTCAGAACTGAAGACTGTTAAAGGTAGACAATAAATTTATGGATGAGTAAGCAACATACTTGCTTTATTAAAGTTTCAATTTCAGCAAACAATAAGAAAAGAAACACTCCAATTGGGGGTTTCTAAGAATGCTCTTTGATTTAGTTTTGTCTGGGTTTACTTGGTTCTATTGTAGGAAGAGAGACAGTAGTCCTAAAATCAGAATTGATGCTTGCAAGGAGTCATATAACATCCACTGCAAGATTCTCACAAAGGAAAATATGGAGAAAGTTTGAATTATGCTGAAGTATCAATGAACCAAAGTGTTTTTAAATATGTAATAAACAGACAAGAGAAATGAAGTGCATTTATTCTGAAATTATGGGCATAGCTGAAACACACTGGAGGGCTTCTTGTGAGTGGAATAAAATTGAAGGTCTCCCTTCAAGTGGAGAGGTGAAAAGAGAAGACACTGGAGAGAAACATTGTATTTCAAACACAGTGCCAATGCCAGAGTTTTATGGGGAAGATGCTATGACACCAACATTTTTTTGCATAAAGTTATTAGCAACAAACAAATGAATAGAAAGGAATAACAACAAATGATGCCCACATCAGATCACTGCACAGGAGAAGAAGGAAGAGAATGTAAAACGACTAGCTTAGCTCTTCAGAAATAGTACAGAATACTTAGAAGAACATGAAGAGGAGAGGGTGAAAACAAACACAATATTTTCTATGAGTCAGAGGAATTTCAGAGACAATACAAAGGGTATATAAAGTGTATAAGATGAGCGATGCTATAAAGAAAGTGAGGGATACTTGAGGGGAAGATAGTTACAACAATATAGCAGCCTTCTGTACCTATCATGAGCATGCAATACTGTAGTTAAATGGGATTAAAATTTTATACAGCGAGATTCCTGTTAGTACTGACACGGAAGTGGGGGCAGCTTGCTGAAGTTTATAAATTGCAAACATTATTAGGGTACAAGAACTAGATGAGCCTACATTTGTGTATAGGAGCACAAAGTGCCACTCTAAATCTAAGCATAATAATGCCCTTTCCTAGGATCCTGAGTATCTTGGACTCCTACACTTGAGAGATCTCTATCATATGAAAATGAGCAGAACTGTGTATTGATTTATTCAGTGTGAACAGGATTATAAGATATGCTGCTTTATTTTCTGCTTCCCCAGATGAGATCACGTTGGCAGCTGAGCATTCCTCTGATCCAGCCTAAATTCAGGCAGGTGAGTTTAAACCTGGAGAAGACCTGAAGAAGCCCTCCAACCTGCACAGCAGGCTGGCTAGTATGCAGCCGCCAAAAGCACAGCTGTGCAACTGAGACCGTGCTCCCTGCACAAAAAAATTCTCTGGGACAAACAAAAACCTCTGAGTTGGCATCATTCCACAGGAAGGCAGCAGCTACCAGCTGAGAGGCAAATCCAGAGCCTGCTGCCCTCCTGCCCCTCCTGCAAGACACGTAACATGCCTGTAGGTTGCTCGAGGTCATACATACAGGGTAATCACAGAGAAATATTGTGGTGCTATGGTAATAGTCTCAAGAAAAGAGAAGAGCAGATGACATGCAACAAATTGTGGGTTCATATACAAAAACTAGCACCGAAAATTTTCAGCCAGGTCCATATTATGTGAATTATGAGCTGCATGAAAATTATGTATGTGACAATTAATTGATATGATTATTTTGATGTGGGGACATATCTTATGGAATACTGGTGGGTTTTAGGTTCAGTCTTCTATCTAACCTTTACATTAATAATTTGGAAGACACAGTAAATTCACTAGGAGGATTAATGACAAGGACAAAAGAGCAACAAAAGGCATCCCAGAGAGATTAGGATAGAAAACAGCAAAGTCAGTTACATGCTGAGCTGATGTGAATGAATGTAAGCACAATAATCTGAAATGCCAATACTCTATGGAAGACAGAAACTGAAAGGACTTTATGTGGGGTAAAGAAGCACATTAAATGTGAAATTGAACTGTGATGTGCTGTGATAGCCAAAAAAACTGCCATCCATTTTGGAATGAAGCACCTCACCACAGAGTATGAAGATGATACTCCTTTTCACGGATGGTGGTATGATCCCATCCAACTGTGTGCTTCAGGGTATCTTGTTGTCAGAATTACAGTTGGAAAGAGCCAAAGTAATTAGGAAACAAGAAATTTTGACACTGAGTGGAAATTAGGAAGCTAAAAGTGGAGACATAGGTAGCAATATTTAAAGGAAGAATATAACACACCAAAAATGTCTTGGAATTTCAAGGGATAAAAAGAATTGGCTGGTACAAATGGCTCTAACTGAGCTAAGGCTGCAAAATAATAGATAAATGCAGTCAAAATAACAAAGTATATTCCTGCCAATGTGCCCATTAGGCTATCTTCCAAGGGAAGTTGGGACATTAAAAAGTGGATTGGACAGAATTTGAGAGATGTAGCATTTTATTACGGGTTAATAAGTGGTTTCTGTCAGTAATATGGGCCAAATATATCAAGGCTGCATGCAGTTCCTGCTGCTATTAGGAGCAGGTACTCAAGCACAGAATGTGTCTCTGATTTTCTATGTGTTCTTCAGTGAGGTGCCCTTGCATTTACCATTTCCTAGAGATCTTTGATTTTTTTGATGGCATGTAACTGGTATAGGGATCACAGAATACAACATTTCTGCCTGACTTGTAGCTGATATGAGGTTCTAGCTGAGAGAGTGGGGACATGTTTGAAGTATGTGCTGTTTCCAGTTCACTGGACTTATTAGCAGTTTATACCCCGTGTTGGTAAGAATGTTCTCAAATGGTGCTCTAAAAGTTATTAATCCTTTTCATTATTGTTTTTAAGCATTGTGGGTACATACCATATGCCAAGAATAGAGTGTGAGGTTAGTTTTCTTGCCTGACAGTTTAATATACTCTCTTGAATAGGAGAACTTGCTTCAGAAAGATTTATCGTTAAAAAAAGGTTTTGATTAATATTTGAAGATGGAATTAGCCTCTGCTGTGCTTTAAGCATTTGAAAACCTGCTGCAAAGTGGCATTTCAAAGACAGCTAATATTAAATTCAGTTTGCAATATTCATATCTAATTGTTGTAAGACCCGTGTTTCTTAATAAGTGGCAGAATAACAATGTTATTATGTTTGGCGCTTTCACATGCATTTGTAGACCTTGTTAAAGGACATTGTTCTTGCAAAGGCTTTCCTCAAAGCAAAGAAAAACATTTACATATACAGTAGATAAACTCCTACAGCTTCAGAGCAGTCTGGGTGTTTATCATCTTGTGCAGAACTGATTTGAGTGTTATTCTGCTCATCTATTCTCTGACTACACATTGTATTCCATTTAAGCACTGGCTAGTGTGTTATCCAAATCACTCTGTTATGAAAAAAAATATCCAGGAATAGGAAATGATATGAATAGGAAAAAATATGCCATTTTTTTACAAACAGCATGCAGTCTAGTCCTCTGTGTTTTCTTCTAGAGCAGAAGTAATGTAATAAAGAATTTTATATGACTTCAGTACAGTGTATTGAGTGATTATTTAAAACCATTTTCCTGTTGTAACTCAGCTGTTCTGCATTTTTAGAGATTGTTTTGCCAATATTACTGAAAATATCAAGAGAGCAATGCAGAAGTGACACTGGCTACTTGCTTCTGTTGGATGGCTTTATCTGGCATAAAAACTATTAAGCATACAGTCATTATGAATCATTAATAGCCTGACAGCAAAGTTGACTGCAGTGGGAAAATCAAGTCGGTTTATTATTCATTAAGACATTCCTGAAGGAGCTAACTTTCACAGAAAGAATAGACAATAGAATATAATATTCATATATGAATGTGGTCATGTGTTAAACTACTTTGCCTTGTTATAATCAGATTTTTTCAGTTACTTATGCTAATCACTTTGGTAAATTTTTATTGCATGTGTTCTGCTTAATTCAAAAATCTCTCTTTCAAGATAGTGAAGTACTGTGAATTTCTTTGTAACAGTTACATATACACATCTTGCCATTTTAAATTTTAGTTTCTCAAAGGAATGCTATAAACCAAAATTAGGCCAACTGTGAATGTAAACCTAGTCTGAAGACAATGCTCTTCACATGGATTTTTCTGTTTCCCAAACAGGTTTTGAAAAGATGTGTAGAGTGGGATGAGAAGATGGGCTGGAGGATGATCAGAGGGTGGAGCACCTCTCCTATGAGGACAGACTGAAGGAGTGGGGGTGTTCAGTCTGGAGAAGGAAGGCTCCGAGGTGACCTCATTGTGGCCTTCCAGTATCTGAAGGGGGCCTACAAGAAGGCAGGAAGGGACTTTTCAGGCTATCAGGGAGTGATAGGACTAGGGGGAATGGGATGAAGTGGAGGTGGGGAGATTCAGGCTGGACATGAGGAGGAAGTTCTTCACCGTGAGGGTGTGAAGGCCGGAATGGGTTGTCCAGGGAGGTGGTTGAGGCCCCGTCCCTTGAGGGTTTAAGACCAGGATGGATGAGGCTCTGTCCAGCCTGATCTAGGGTAGAGTGTCCCTGCCCATATCAGGGGGGTTGGAACTAGATGATCCTTGTGGTCCCTTCCAACCTAACTGAAACTATGAAACTATGAAACTATGACCGCAAGGTCAGGGAAAGGAATATATACTAAGGGACTGATCACAGTATCACAGTATCACTAAGGTGGGAAGAGTCCTCGAAGATCATCGAGTCCAACCTGTAACCACAGACCTCATGACTAGACCATGGCACCAAGTGCCACGGCCAATCCCCGCTTAAACACCTCCAGGGATGGTGACTCCACCACCTCCCTGGGCAGCCATCCAATGACGAACACATCCAATAATGACAAGAGCACCAAACTTTTTTTTTTTCCTTAATTGACCTATTTTTTATGTGAGATAGTAACAGTACCAGTAGAACACAGAGTCAGAGAATTAACCTGGGGTAGAATGATGTAAAGAAATCTCAGGTTCCAGCTGTCCTTAGGGGAAAATTTGCAAATATTCCTGAGACTGTGAACTCAGCCTCTAACTTTTAGAGGTACTTTGGATACAAGTCCAGGAATACAGTTGTATTAAAACATATAGATTTTATTTGCCTATATGAGGAAGTGAAATGCCCACAGACTTCTGTTCATTTCAGCTATGGAGTCATCAGCATCCCAATATCTTCATTTTAAAGTCTTCAGAATATGAATTCCAATACTTCACAAGTAAAAGTGCAAGGGTAATGCATTAAAGCGTTTGATAATTTTGGTCATGAATAGAGAAAGGGCATTTCCATCTCACAGAGAGACCAACACTGAACCTTGTAGATCAGATCTCCCTATGGACCGCATGGAACAGTGTTTACCCCCAGCTTTTCATTTAGTTCAGTTTTGATCTTGGCTGGGAAGACAATCTTATACAGTTGTGCAGAAAAAACATATTTAAAGCAGCAAGCAAAGTCAGAGATATTCATATCAGAGCCTGGGAAATCCAGTGTTATCACCAAACTCCTTTGATTGTTAAAGACTAGAATTTTAGATGAAACTTATAATAGCAAAATTATTCAAAACATCACTTCCTATAAAAGTCCATTTGGAACAATAAGGACTAATGTATCCAGATTTTTCAGTGCTGAACATCTGCTTGCAAACTTTGGTTCAATCAAACTGTTCTAGAATGCATCTTAATATGAATGAACCTAGGTAATATGACTTATATCGTGCTTCCTTCTCAGGCATAGAGACAGTGCTACTCACAAGCAGAAAGACAGCACCATATTTAGAAAAGTTTATACTAGAGAAAAGCTAACACATCCTGAGAGCAACCTGTCTCCAAGTAGGTTTGGACTTACAGCATTTATTCTGTTACCATTTATTCTGTTACCTCAGCTCTTAAGGTCTAATGCAGAGAACTAAATCTTGCAGATGACATATTTTGTTGAAGGGTGATTGGTGACAGGGACATCTCTTAAAGGAGTGTCTTCTATTCGTCCACCTTAAATAGGATGTCACATGCACAGTTTCATTCCCTTGTCTCAGACTTTTTAAAATCTGTATCTCCAGAGTAGCAAGATCACTGACACCTCCTTCTTCAGGTTTTCACTTTCCTGATTCCATTTTCCTGCTTTGGTCTTGACAGTTAAATGTTGTTATATTGTGGTACTGTATGGCATTATATTTTACTGGATTCATATTTATAATTATAGCATCATGTTGATTAAGAACTTCAGACACAGATGAACAGTCCAATGTACTAAGCACATATATATATAAAAATGGCACAAAAATCCTGGACCCATCAAATAGTGCTTACAAGCCACAGATGTATCCAGGCAGAGGAGAGGGGAAATACAAAGAAACAGTAAATCATATTAGTATGATAAGCTATTTCCTTGAAAAAACATAGCAATGCAACTGACACCTTTGGTCAGCTCTGAGAATTAAATGGTAGAGAGATATTATGCAGGGCTTGCAGATTAATAGAAATACATTTCATTGAAAGAGAATTCCAAGAGTTGGACAACAACGATGAGCCAGATAAATACAGCACTTTGGAGGGGTATGAGCAAGCCAAGGAAGCATTGTCAAGATCAAACTAAAGAACTTTTGACTTTGTGAATGTTAAAACAATAAGCACCACTAAAAAATACCTGGCTACATGAATGAATGGAAAATGTTAGAAATATTGTGCAACAAGAAAATGCTAGATTGTTGAAGACATTGCTAGAAGGTTAATGATACCTTAGTCATCAGTGACATCAGGACTGTGGTCCTCAGTGACAGGTAGGATGCTAGTATTCTTCATAGAGATTAGGAAACAGATAAAAAGGAGCAATTGCGAGGGAAGAATATCAATGCTATTTCAGCCATGTTCTGTCACTGCTCCTCATGCTTAGGTGAAGAGGTCTCACTGTGTCTTACTACTTAGTGTACCTCTGAAAGCTCATCCAGGTCTTTACATTTAATCACTGGTTTTATTCTTTCATCTGCTTTTTAAGCAGAGGCTCATCCCTCTCACTCCTTCCCACATCCACCTCAGAAAGCTGTTTAGGTTTCTGACTTCTCAGCTTCCCACTTTACTGGTATTTCAAGTCCATTTGCTCTTCTCACTGTTTCCTCTCAGTTATTTCCTCCAGTATAGATTCATAGATTTATAGAATGGTTTAGGTTGGAAGGGACCTTGAAGGCAGCTTAAGGCTCTTCAAGGTCACCTGACCTTGTTCTCATGGGTGACTTCAACCTGCCTGATGTCTGCTGGGATCTCAACATAGCAGAGAGAGAGGCACTCTAAGAAGATGAGCCACCAGGGCAGACGGCCAGCCTGGATGGTCAATGAACTTCTAAAAGAACTATGGGAAAAAGAGGGGTACCATCTTTGGAAGAAAGGGGAGGCAACCCATGGAATGTTTAAGGATGTTGCTAGGTCTTGTAGAGAAGAAAATTAGGGAGGCTAAAGCACATTGGAGCTCAGACTGGCTCTGCTGTGAAGGACAACAAAAAGTCTTCTATAATATATTAATAGCAAGAGGAAGGGCAAGGACAACCTCCACTCTTGGGGACATGGAGGGAATGTGTAAAAAAGGATGAGGAAAAGGCAGAGGTGCTTAACACTTCTTTGCCTCAATTTGTACTAGCAGGACAGAATGTCTTCCAGACAGCTGGCCTGCAGAGCTGGCAGAAGGAGCCAGGGAGCAGCATAGTTTTCCTCTGTTCCAGGATGTGATAGTTAGAGATCTTCTGAGCCGCTGGACCCCACAAGGCCATGGGACCAGATGGGATCCATCCTAGGGTGCTGAGAGAGCTGGCAGATGAGCTGTCCAGGCCGTTCTCCATCATTTTTCAGCATGCTCACTGGCGGTCCCAGAAGGACTGGAAGCTGGCCAACGTGGTGCCCATCCACAAGAAGGACCAGTTGGAAGAGCCAGGGAATTATAGGCCTGTCAGCCTGACCTCAGTGCCAGGCAAGATTATGGACAGGTCATCTTGAGGCAATCACACAGCACTTACAGGATGGCCAAGGATCAGGCCTAGCCAGCATGGCTTTAGGAAGGGCAGGTCCTGCCTGACCAACCTGATCTCTCTATGATCAGATGACCCGCCTGGTTGATGTGGGGAGGCCTGTGGATGTGGTCTACCTGGACCTCAGCAAGGCCTTGACACCATCCCCCACAGCAAACTCCTGGCCAAGCTGGCAGCCCATGGCTTGGATGGGAGCACACTGCATTGGTTAGGAACTGGTGGAGGGCCAAGCCCAGAGAGTGGTGGTGAATGGTGCCACATCAGCTGGCAGCCTGGCACTAGTGGTGTGCCCAAAGGATCAGTGCTGGGCCCCATGCTTCAACATCTTTATGACGATCTGGATGAGGGCATTGAGTCCATCATCAGTAAATTTGCGGACGACACCAAGCTGGAGGCTGGAGTTGATCTGCTGGAGGGTAGAGAGGCTTGGCAGAGGGACCTCGACAGGCTGGAGAGATGGGCAGAATCCAACGGCATGAGATTGAACACATCCACGTGCTGGGGTCGCACATTGGCCACAGCAAACCCATCCAGTGCTACAGGCTGGGGTCAGAGTGGCTGGAGAGCAGCCAGGCAGAGAGGAACCTGGGGGTGCTGGCTGATGGTGGGCTGAACATGAGCCTGCAGTGTGCCCAGGCAGCCAAGAAGGCCAATGGCATCCTGGCCTGCATCAGGAGCAGGGGCCAGCAGGAGCAGGGAGGTCATTCTGCTGGAAGACAAGCCCTATGAGGAGAGGCTGAGGGAGCTGGGGTTGCTTAGCCTGGAGAAGAGGAGACTCAGGGGTGACCTTATTGCTCTCTACAACTACTGAATGGAGGTTGTAGCAGGCAGAGGTTGGTCTCTTCTCCGAGGCAGCCAGTACCAGAATAAGAGGACACAGTCTCAGGCTGTGCCAGGGGAGGTTTAGAATGGATGTTAGGAAGAAGTTCTATACAGAGAGAGTGATTGCCCATTGGAATGGACTGCCCAAGGAGGGGTGGAGTCACCATCACTGGAGGTGTTCAGGAGGAGACTTGATGGGTGCTTGGTTGCATGGTTTAGTTGATTAGGTGGTGTTGGATGATAGGTTGGACACGATGATCTTGAAGGTCTCTTCCAACCTGGTCTGGTCTATTCTATTCTATTCTATTCTATTCTATTCTATTCTATTCTATTCTATCCTATCCTATCCTATCCTATTCTTTCTATTCTATTCTATTCTATTCTTTTTAGCACACCTTCATTCTAATCATTCCTTACACTAACTGCAAGTGTCTCAAACTTGACAGCTAGTTTAGCATCAGACAACAATAGAATATTTCATTTCTGTAAGTTTACTTATCTTGTTAAAATTCATATTTGCTTGTAAAATACTACGAAAGCCTTTTAATCATTTGCTGTCAAAATGCTAAGCAGGTTTCTACATCAAGAATTGGAAGTCAAATAATTCTTTTTAAGTTGTATTTTTTTTAAATATGTAAGATATGTTTTTGTACAGACTGAAAAAAACAATAAAACATATAGGTTTTAAAGAGGGGAAAGAGGATTTAGTTCCACGCATCATGTGCATACGTGGTTGGACTTGGGTGAAGCTAATCACAGTATCACGGTATATAGAGGTTGGAAGGGAACTCAAGAGATCATTGGGTTCAAACCCCCTGCCAAAGCAGGATCACTAGGGTAGTCCACACAGGAATGCAAGTAGACACAAGGATTTTCAGACCTGAGAGAACAGAAGAAACTAGATGGAGAAGCTGCATGAGATCAGATTCCTGCAGGACTCACATTAGAGAGAATGCAAGCAGGATGGAAAGGGGAGCTACCTTATGCTGCCAAAAACAAATGACGATGAAAATTCTCAAGGACTGAGGAGGAGGTTAAAAGAGAAAGAGGAGGTAAAAACAGTGAGTTGAAGCATAGCCTTCTTTGTTGGCAAAATAATCTTCTCCATAGCGTCTTCTCATAACCCCAGCTGTTTTGCACTGCGGCTCCATTGTGGTTGCTCTAAGAGCTGTATGGAAAAAGCAGCAAAACTATTTTGTGGTGCCTTTATTTAATAATAATATATGCTATCCATTGTATTATAGGCCATCCATGCCCAGGAGCCTCTGGGCACATAACAAAATATAACTAAAACACAGCTTAGTTTTAAAAAGGCAACATGGCCCAATTAATCCCCAATTAATTAATTTATTCTACATATCTCTGAATTTTGGTCTAAGAATTTTATGTAGGACATGGGGAAAAAAAAAAAAAAAAAGAAACGATTCCATGACAAGTCAGGTAATTATTTTATTCAATGATTTTTCTCAATGCAAATCTATTAATAGCTGGATCACTAGTGGGGGGCCAAATTCTGCCCTGAGGTAAATCCAGTACCATTTCACTGACTTCAAGGGAATTATTTCTTTACTGGGATCAGAACTGGGCTGTTAAATTATAAGTGCCCAGTTATTCATAGAACTGAACTAAATTATTTTTCTTGTCTTTTCTTTTTCACTTTTTTTTTTTTTATATAGAACTTAGCTCTAAATCAAAAAGCCAAACCTGAAATAAGTAAGGAAATATGGGTATAATTCTCCCTCTAAGAAGAAAAGGAGAAATAATCTCCCTTCTATCTCCTTGAAAAACATCCATCGGTCCCATTGTGTCCACATGGTTCTGTGAAAATACAGCCAGGGCTTGATGAGACCTCAAATATGGTTCACATTGTCAGAAAATAAATGGTATATGAAAGGCAAGAGGACAAGAGAAAGGCAAACCTGTTCAAATATTTAATTTTTAATGTACAAGGCCGCACATCTTTTCTTCTCTTCCCAAACCCAACGTTTCCTGGACATTTGTTATGAATACATCATTAAGTATCACAAGTAAAGGTCATGTGTGCTTTGATTAGCCTTTGGATGCTCTAAAGAGGAAAAGGATTTAGGTCTTCAGATCACTGTGCCCAGACATTGTTAGCCTGTAGGTGACTCTTTATTACTGTGATGGGAAGGAAGAGGTGGGGAATGTAAACTCATCCTACCCCTCTTCTTGAGGGGAATTCACACCCACATACTTTCACCCCGTTATGTTAAATAAGGCATCATTATAGATAGCAATAATATTATTGATTTGCTGTAATTTACTTCCTTGGTTTGAACATGAATCATTGACATGCTTAGACTAACACTGAAAAACAATTGTTAGACTGAGAGGGAATTTGGCCTTGTGCATGGTAGTAAACACATGCATATTGGTAGCATCCTTGCAACAATGGCATTACCTTCTTTCTAGTGCACAGAGATACCTGTGCCACCAGGTAGTAATACCTGCTTTCCTGTCACATTAAATGAAACATGTTTGTGGCACATTTTTCACCTTGTCAATAAAAGAAGAGTCTTTTTTCATTCTAACATCTTTCTTTCGTTTCTTGCTATCCTTCGCATACCTTCTTAATACAAATAGCAAAAATAGTCTACAGGCCCCTCCCTCAAATTCATTTGGAGCATAATACCACACTGAGAGGAAATGTGAGTTAATAACTTGTTAAACTGGGAGTAGAAAAAATCATTTCCAGCATTATTTAGAGTGCTCAGGTGACCTGAACAAATCCCTCTATCCCTCTCTTGCCTAAATTCCTCATTTATATAACACAGGCAATGATTTGTCTTTACTTGTCGCTGTAAGGATAAGTGAAAAAAAAAAGTGATAAAGCTCAAATGAAACAAAATGGGTATCTGAGTAGAAAGTATTTGCAAAAGAGTAGCTTATATTTCAGTATAGTCTTCCTCCCTCCCTTTTCATCACCAAGGTTTTTAAGAGAAACAGAAGCGATAAGTATAGCAGTTACTCTCATTTGTAAAATTGGATGTTACCAATGGTTTTATTTAAAATGGCCATGTTTGAGGATGGTTTAAATCATAAACATAAAAATGAATGGAGATACACTGGTTTGTTGTTGATAAACCACTATTGACACCATCTGCAAAAACTGAACTGCAAAAGAATTTGCCACCATTGAGAAATTTACCAACATATTTAAAGGCAAAACAAACAAAACACGAGCCACCACTCTAACACCCTGAACACTGATTATTGTTTTTTCAATACTAAAAGTCTATACCAATCATGAAAACTGCATATCTATAGAATGCAAACTGTATTGAAAACAAAATAAGAGTTGCAAAATCTCACTAGCAAGGAGCAATTGTTTAACTGTGAAACAGGACAGGAGAATCCATGTTGAACCCAGTGTGGGTTGAATACAGTCTGTAACTGCGTGCTTCAGAGGAATTATAATACTTCAGAAACTTACTGTCTACTAATGTGTGTCCACCAAAACTACCTGGAAGGCAGGGGAAAAAAACAGCTTGAAGTAAATTATATTGAATAAATATGAAAAAGAAAAATCTATTGTGTGATTAGATGTAGAAATCTCAGATAAATACACAGGGTGTGCCACAGTTATCACACAATACTTCTAGTCCAGGTAATGTCTTATGTTGAGTGGAGGTTGTGAGACCTGCCAGGATGCATTTGTTGCCAATTATTTTTCTGTAAAGGTCTTCACAATATTGGTGTGTACCACAACATTTTTGCTGAACTCACTCTGGAATTTGTGTTGTGACATTCTCAAGCTTATTTGACACTTGTGGTAAGGAATTTGATGTTCTCATAGTTCATAGTTTCATAGTTTCAGTTAGGGTTGGAGGGACCACAAGGATCATCTAGTTCCAGCCCCCCTGCCATGGGCAGGGACACTCTACCCTAGATCAGGCTGGCCAGAGCCTCGTCCAGCCTGGTCTTAAACACCGCAAGGGACGGGGCCTCAACCACCTCCCTGGACAACCCATTCCAGGCCTTCACACCCTCACGGTGAAGAACTTCCTCTTATGTCCAGCCGAATCTCCCCACCTCCAGTCATCCCATTCCCCCTAGTCCTATCACTCCCTGATAGTCTGAAAGTCCCTCCCCAGCCTTCTTGTAGGCCCCCTTCAGATGCTGGAAGGCCACAATGAGGTCACCTCGGAGCCTTCTCTTCTCCAGACTGAACAGCCCCAACTCCTTCAGTCTGTCCTATAAGAGAGGTGCTCCAGCCCTCTGATCATCCTCGTGGCCTTCTCTGGATACGCTCCAGCACCTCCAGATCCCTCTTGTAATAGGGGCTCCAGAACTGGACGCAGTACTCCAGGTGGGGTCTCGTGGTTTTGAATTTAGTTTTTGTAATACTCACATTGTGAAATCTTTGCTACAAACCCAGTTAAACCAATTTTTTAGGCATGGGGGAGTTAATACTTTGATTTTCAGGAAGGAATTCTGTGCATTCCAGAATGAGCCTTGTGTGTGTGCTACACAATTGTTTTGTAATGACACTGTAAATATGCACTGAATTGAAGATAATAATATTTACTACCCCTGAGACTAATGAATGTGCTATTTTTGTAGTTGTTTCATGTTTACTGAGGCACAGGTAAATGCTCTGGCTTGTTACTAAGATGCCTGTATACAATTAGCCCGGGTCTCAAATAAAAGCTTAAGTATCACAATCCAGATTTTTTCATTTCCATTAACATTCCCTTCAGTTGCTCATTGTGAAGAATGTGTCTAAGAAAAGATAGAGGTCTGGGCTGCCTGCCAAGAGTTTTGGGTTCTTAACAGAGTTGTTTTCCCAGTGGTGTCGACTCACTTGCTGCTTGAGACATCCACTTTGTCTGTATTTCCTGAAACAAGTCACTTACAGCCTAACTCCTACATCTTGAGTGCTTAAATAAAAGAGGCATGTTGGTAGTGTTAGCACTAATTGTTATCACCAATTATCAACCACACTCAAATACAAAGTCAAACACACTTAAATCATCCTTTAAAATCTGTTCTCAAAATACCAACTTGTTGCTTTAATTTCTTGTCAGCCAGCCCAGTCTCACACTTCATCAGTGAATGACATGATTTGAGACACTAGTGAGCCATATAATCTAATGAGTTACTTCTCATTTCCACAAAGCTCCCAGTAACTTTTCATACCGGAATTCAGACACAGATCAGCCTAGGCCTCCTGTCTGACTAGTCCCTGATACCCTAGGGATCCCTGTTGATCAGGCAGGTGGGCTGTGGAAAAAACTGGTCATAGCAGACACCACTGTTCTTACTCTTGAGATTCAGTCCTGTAACAGCACATAAGATGAATGTGGTATAATTTAGAACTTGCATGCATTTAAAGTAGGTCACTGGAAAACATATTCAGAGTTGATTGCTATACATGAAGTACTATAGTGGGAGAGTGTCTAAACATATGGACATCAACTTGTGGTAAGAATATTAGTCATTTTTTGTGTATGCACTTCAAAATGCATACACAAAATGTATCTGTGTGTACAGATTTGAACACCTGGTGGACTGTTCATTCCTCAACAAACTGTCATAAGGACATGACTCAGAAGTCAAAAGGAGTAGTAATGACAAAAACTAAATTGTGATTTATCTGCATACAAATCTGTTTCTCTTGGAAAACTGTTGCAAAAGTATTTTAAAAACTGCCGAATATGTAACCTTATTGAAAACATTAGCACAAAAGCAAATTTCCTGCATCAAGCAGTAAGTTACAGAATAGGTATCTATATATACTAAATATACTATCTAATATGTTTACCCAATAATCAGGAACTAGGCAAAGTTTACAATGAAAGTGACTTGCCTTGAAAGTTAAATATATTGTCTGTAAACATGTGGATTTAAAACCTGAAGAACAAGTTCTCATTTCTTTCATTTGTGGATAACAACAAAAGAACTAGTTCATCTTTAATTTTTGAAAGATGAAAAACAAACCATGACAACCACTCACAGTACATAAATAGAACATCAATGATAAATTATAAAACAGATAATTTTCTTTAGTGATAATGAACAACAAATGCTGAAAAATTAACCATTTCATTTATGTTGATAGAAAACTTAAGAGCATACCAAACTAAGTTTCCTTGTTTGAACAGCAGAAATGCATGACAGTTTCAGCCTCCAAAATAATAATGAGTTCTGGGTTGATTTTAGTGTACTTTGCAGTGAAGTTCAAGAAACTTATATCATATTGAATATTCTAGTGATTTTTTTTTCCCTGAACTTCTAATTGGACTGGGAGACTATCTGCTTCAAGAAATGTTACCATACTAATTTTAAAAGTCTGTTGAGAAGTTCAAACATGTATTGCATGGTTTAGTTTCTTGAACAATACTTTATGTGAAGAAAGAGCTAAGGAAATTCATAGAATCATATGGTTGGAAGAGACCTCAAAGGTTGGAAGAGACCTCAAAGGTTGGAAGAGACCTCAAAGATCATCAAGTCCAACCTGTGACCCAAGACCTCATGACTACTAAACCATGGCACCAAGTACCATGTCCAATCCCCTCTTGACTCCTCCAGGGATGGTGATCCAACACCTCCCTGGGCAGCCCATTCAACAGCTAACAACTCTCTCTGCAAAGAACTTTCTCCTCACCTCGAGCCTAAACTTCCACTGGCACAGCTTGAGACTTGCCTCTTGTGCTGATGCTGGTTGCCTGAAAGAGAGGAGACTCAACCAACCAGCCTGGCTACCTCCTTTCAGGTATTTGTAGACAGCAAAATCTCCCTGAGCCTCCTCTTCTCCAGGCTAAACAATCCCAGCTCCTCAGCCTCTCTCCTAGGGCTTGTGCTCAAGGCCTCTCACCAGCCTCGTTGCCCTTCTCTGGACATGTTTGAGGGTCTCAATGGCCTTCTTAAACTAGGGGCCCAGAGCTGGACACAGTATTCAAGTGTGTGGCCTAACCGTGCTGTGCTGAGTACAGGGCACAATGATTCCTGCTCCTGCTGGCCACACTATTCTTGATGCAGGCCAGGATGCCAGTGGCCTTCTGGCACCTGGGCCCACTGCTGGTTTGTTCAGCCAGCTGTCCACCAGTACCCCAGGTCTCTTTCTGCCTGGCTGCTCTCCAGCACTCCAATCCCAGCCTGTAGCACTGCATGGGGTTGTTGTGGCCAAAGTGCAGCACCCAGCACTTGGACTTGCTGAATGCCATCATGTTGGACTATGCCCATCTGTCCAGCTTGTCAAGGTCCCTCTGGAAAGCCCTTCAACCCTCTAACTGATTAACAGCTGACAGCTTGGCCAGAGAGTTTGCTGTGGGGAGCAGTGCAAAAGTGAGAATGTATCACTACAAATACGTTTGTGTGTCTATATGCTGTTAGGCTGTGTGTACTTTGGGTGTGTATACATCATATGTTTCATGTATAGGGTGCATGTTTAAAGAATTTGCACCTCAAAAATATTTGTCTTCACACGCACACTGGTATCATTTTGGTTAAAAACAGTCAACACATGCTTTTCAGCAATATGATTTTAACCTGTGAAGCCTGCCTCAGTTTTGGCTCCACATAGTGTGATGGTGCTGTAAGCTGTATAACCTGACGATATGTGGCCTACATTCAGAAAGTGTACATCCATATCCATTCCAAGACAAAGCTTTGCTCAGCGAAGGAGACCACTTCCGTAAACATTACATACACATGAATAATGTATTCTGAACTTAATTTGCTACTTCTGAGCATTCCCATTTAGTCATGTTTGAAGAGAAAAAGGACTCAAAACCTTTTCATCTCTCACAGGAGGGTTGTTTCAGAAGAGGAAGGAGAGGGGTGCAAATTTTTCCATCATGTGGTGGACAGTCAGTGCAATTTTTTGGTCAGAAAATCCTTTTTACATTTCCCACTCAGACTTCTGTTATTTCACTGCATGACCCCGTGTGAGTACATCTGGAAGATGAAAGAGGTGAGAGTTTGGTCCATCATAAATCTCTCACATTTGATAATGCCTTAGAGACACTACAAAGCATTTTGAACCAATATAGACGGTCAGCTAAAAATCACATTGTCCAATAATCTTCAGCAGAAGGATTTAAAGCAGTATTTTTAAATTATTTACTTTTCCTTCTGTTGTTAAAAATGTCACTTAGTTTTTGTGAATTTATGAGCTGCCATCTTAAAAAAGAAAAAAAAAACGAACAAAGACAAAACATTTTTATTTTAGAAACTGGCCATTTAATTATTTAAAACTTTATCTGTGAATAAAGCCATTAATGTTACCTGGTACAAAGTGACCTACATCCTTGCAGTTCTTTTTTAAATAATAAAGTAGACCCTGAAAACCCATGAGCATTTAAATATCCATACTTTGAGTGCAGGCTGAGCCTAAATGCAGCTTTGACTCCATGCAGTTTTTCAGCTCCCTCTCTTTTTTCTGAAAAGAATCCAGCTGCCTAGTAGCCATCCTACCACTGTCAGCCTGTTACAGTTTCTGTCCCTCCAGCCCAGATTGAGTTTTCTTACCTTCAAATATATGTGAAGATAAAGACTCACTCAGATTCCTGTGATACAAGCCACAAAAGATATTATAATCATCTAAATTGATCAGTAAGTTTTGCTGCAATGGAAACTCACCCAACATTGGTTCCCATTGCTGTCCAGAGCCTTGGCTACATACCATTGTCTTCTGCTGCCATTTGGAGACGGATCTTCACGTTTTCACACTTGCTGTGCTTTGATCTGTTTGTGCCATGGTGTGATGTGAGAGCAGATTCCTTTCCAGATTAAGCCCAGTCCAAAGAGAGAAAATTCTGAACTTCAGAGGAGATGTTACGTTCTCAGCAAATCCCGCTCTGACCTGCTAATTCACTCCCACAGTGCCAAACTCTGGCCAAAACAGACATACACCAAGAGGGGTTTGACATGGTTCATCTGATGACAATCTTAGTCTGTGAAACCAAACAAACAGTCAATTTAAGAAATCAGAGTAGCTTTAAGTTAACTGATTAGTTGTATGAAGCAAATTTGATTTGGAGCTCTAATAAAGAGAGACCTTCTTGAAAACACAGAAGCTGCTTTGAGAAGCCCACTGATTTTTGCATTTCCTGAATGGAAATCCCTTCACATACTACTTTAGGAATCATGCAAGTTCATTTTATATGTACACATGGGTCCTTCTAAAATTATAGGGGAAATTTCCATTTTCTCCATTTCTTAACATTTTCCTCTTAGTATGTATTAATTTCTTTCCTTTATTGGATTGCCTTAGCCTTACTATCATGAAGAGATGTGCCCTAACACACATGCAGAGTTGCCCACACGTATCTGTCTGTAGTGGCTGTTGCTTGCTTTCATGCTCACTTGTAGAATGCATCCAGTCACAGCACTGAATATTAGTGCTTTTAAAGATCCTCAGAGTGGGCTCAACCACAGCCTAACAGAAACGTAGGATCAGGCACTAGCACACTTGGTGCAGGTCAGTCCAATTCCTCCCTCTGTTTTTCTCTTTCTGTTTTCCCAATGGGAATTCAACATACAATCTTGAAATGGAGTCTTCAGACTATACATTAGCTTATTGAGTAACTGTACCTGCTTTAAATTTTAATGATGCATTATAAATGTATTATACTTCAATGATTTTATATGCAGGTCGAATAAACTATGAGTTTTGTTACTCTTCAAATACTACTTTCAAAGAATAGCTTTGTAATTGTATAGCTTTGTAGTGCACATGTGCCTGGTAGTCTGAAAATGACTGTTGTTCTGTACCAGTGAATACAAGCTACTTCTAGCTGCAAATGGTAGTTAATTATTTTGGTAGCTTGAGAATAATATTACTAAATAAGTAAAGTCTATTACAGCCATTCAGGCCATAGGAGACTGGAGAGAGGGTGTTTTTTTCCATTGATTGGTTACAGTAGGATTCAGTAAACCCCAAAAAAGTTTCTATCATTGCATTTGAACTGAATCGCTGGAATATGTTTGTGATACAGTCAAGGTTTTGGTAATAGCCACACACTAAAGGAAGAGTTGAAAACTATTGCAAATATAATTACCTATTTCACCAGAAAGAACTGGGGTGGATGCGTGATAATTAGAATCCTGTCTTTTAATGAGACTACCAAACATAGTTGCTCACCAAAATACTGAGATGCAAGATACAAATTCAGGTGTTTGCTCAGGACATTCACATGTGTAAACCAAAATTTTTACATGCTGGTAATTTTATTTCACTATCTCAAGTAAGTGGATTTTATTTAGGAAATATTCCCAAATAATTGTTCTGAATGGCTTGTCTAGTTACTATAGAACAAATACACTTTAGCACAATTTTCTCTTCCCTATTTTGGTCAGATTCAGTAGTGTTGGTTGGACGTTTTTGCTGATTCTCAATTGTTGATTCCCTTTTAAGACTCTAAACAAATGTGCACAGGGATAAAAGTGATTACTTTTGGACACGTCAAGGAATTAAACCGAGACCAGAAAACTCAATCTTGTTTAGTGTAATGGAGTTCCAGTTGTTGTGTTTTTATATGTTTAA
>JAAWVA010000382.1:0-22960 GCA_015227895.2 Colaptes auratus | reverse complement strand
TGCAGCCTGGCCATGAGGAGCAAGAAACCTCTCTCAAAGGGTAGTGCTGTGGCCTGGGAAGTTCTGCAGAAGGAGTCTGGGCTCAGCCCTTCTCTTTGTGTCCCAGGAGCAGAGGGTGAGTGTGGGCAGGTGTCAGTGAAGGCATGGGAAGGCCAAGGTGGGGAAGTGAGAGGAGTGTCTGCAGCCTGCAGGGCAGGAGAAGCAGCTGTGAGACAGGGCAGGACAAAGCTGTGGGAGAGCTGGCCAAGGGCAATGGCAGTGGTGGGAGTGATGAAGAGAAGCCAAGGCTGTGCCCTCTTGGCTATGGCAATTCTCTGTCCCCGAGGCCTGTGAGGAGATGTTGTCCTAAGGCACTGGGAGGGCCTCACTGCCTCTGTCCACAGCCCCAGGAAGGCTAGGGACTGTCAGGCCCTTGTCCTCCACTCAGCATCACAAACCCTAGAGGGATGTAAAGGAAGGCTGGAGAGGGACTTTTCATGAGGGTGTCTGGTGACAGGCAGGAGGGAAAGGTTGGAAGGGGAGGAAAAGGAGGGTTGAGACTGGGCCTTAGGAAGAAGTTCTTCTGTATGAGGGTTGTGGACTCTGGAATAGGCTGCCCAGGTAGGATGCCCTCTCCTGGGGTGTGAAGGCCAGGCTGGATGAGGCCTTGAGCAGCTGAGTCTATAGGAGAGGCATCCTTGCCTATGGCAGGGAGGTTGGAGCAGATGAGCTCTGAGGTCCCTTCCAACCTAGGCCCTGCTATGCTGCTATGAAACCCACCCCCCACCCCCACTGCACCTGAAGAGCCTTGACCCACACATGAGGGGACAGGAGCTGCCTGCCCAGGGGCTGTGCTAAGGCCTTGGCCTTTGGCTGCAGACCCAGAGCCAGAGTTTGCTCTCCTGCACTTTGCCTTTGCCTGCTGCAATCACAGCCCTCCTGAGCCTGCTCAACGAGTCCCTGGGGAGGCTTTGGCCAGTAAAAAGCCTCAGTGGGGCCAATCAATGCTTCAAGGTACTTTGTCTTTTGCTTCTTGCTTTCTTGCACAGTTTCTTCACTCTTCTCTCAGTTCCTGAGGTTCATGGAATGATCCCCCAAGTGCCCTGAGGAGCTTTGTGTCTTTGTTGTTTCCTTCCGATTTCAAAGTGCACCTCATGAAGCTCAGATTTGATGGTAAACTATTTGATTCTTTCTCAGCTGAGGGCAGAGGTGACAGCAGCATCCACCAAGCCAGAATGATGCAGGCTGTCTGCTCAGGAGGTCTGGACTGGGAGGAGAAGATATCCTCTGAGGGCCTGACATGAGTGGACAACTTTGCTCCCACCCTCCCCAACCTCCCCATTGCTGTCCCTGCCCACCTGGCCTTCCATCCCTGCTCCTTGCATCAGACTTCTCCACTGCTCTCTGCAGCTGGAGCTCACAGCTCCATGGCACCAGCTGCCCCCTGCTCTCCTTAGACAACTGCCTGCACACAGCTACAGAATTGTTGCTCTTTGGAAGCAAAGCAAAGCCAAAGCTGAGAAAGTTCCCTCATCAATCAAGTCCTCTGGAACACATCTGCTCAGCACAAGCTGTCTCTCAGCAGCTTGCCTGTCCACAAGGGTGAGGCAAAGCCAACAAGTTGTGCCATGGCTGTGATTCTCAGCAGTCAAGAGCTCTTGAGAGTGCGAAGCAGAGAAAAAAGTTGGATCCTAGCAGGCCTTTCAGGAACCAATCCTGAATTCAAATCTGTTCCTATGCTGTGCTGGATGAGAAAAGCACCAAGCACACAGACACAGGTACAGAGCTGGCTGCCTCCAGTGGAACATAGAGCCCCCAACATGGTGACAGAAAGTATCTGTCCAAAGACACAGAGAGGTGCAGAGGTTGCTGGCAGACAGGATGGCCTGGAGTTCAGTTTCCTTCTGCTGCAGCTCAGGGCAAACACTCACAAAGCTTCAACATTCTCAGAGGAGGAGAACTGAACCTGGAGAAGTCTGACTTGGTGCTGGCCCTTGGTGCAGGTTGCTCCTGAGAGATGTCTGACTGGGGGAGATGCTGGACACAGCTGCTGTGATCCAGGAGAGCTCCAAGGGTCTGGCTTTAGGGTCACTGTTTTGAGAGGTGGAGATCATTGACTTCCATCAGGTGTTTCTCTGATCTGGAGAACCTTGGATGCTGAACCATCCTGGGATCTTTTGCCACTTGCACAGACCCTGAAGGTTTTGACCTCCAAAGTTTTCTATCAGCTCCCTGTTGGCTGTGATCCAAGCACAGATGCACTGAGCTGGCAGGAGCTGACAAACCCCCAAGCCATAGGGAGGGAAATTCAAGGCTGGGAGAGCCCTGGTCAGGGCTGAGCCATTCCTTGCAGGTCAGTCCTCTCCTCTGAACCCTTGGCTTCTCTCTGCCTGGGCTCATATCCTTCTCTTCTCTCCATCAGCCCTGCTCCTTTGTGCTGGGGAGGAGCAAAGTTTGCAGATCTGCTCCTTGCAACAGGCCAGAAGGTAAAGAACTCAACTTTGGGACAACAGCAAGGTCCCAGGCTCCAGCTGACCCCTGAGCACCTCCCAACCCTCTCCAGACCCTCCTCCCAAACCACACTTCATGACTTGTGGATCTTTGAGGGTCATTGGCTGTGATGGGAATGTAGGAGTTCATCTCTCTGAGCCTCAGGTGGTCAGGTATCAGTTGCATGGCCAGAGGGGATGGTTGGGATGGGCTACGTCCTGGGGGTGTCAGCCCCATCAGCACTACAACCAGGGGACTCAGCACAGGAGTTAGGGCTCTGATCCCTCCATTGCAAGAAGTCACACACAGTGTCCCTACTTCCCAGCCACTTGGTCCCCAAGGATTTGCTCAAGAGCACAGGGTGACCATTCCTCTCAGCAGCATGGCCTCCCAGAAGGACCTGGACAAGATCTGGGAGGAGAAGAATCACCTGAAAAATAATTTGGAGGAGCCAAAGCTCAGACTTGAGGAATAGCAGAAGTGGTTGAGGGAGATGTGGATGATGACAGCAAGGATGAAGTGTATGAGGATTAGGAGAAGGGGGATGACAATAATTATGTGGAGGAGAAAGGGGATGATGTGGAAGAAGAGGAGGATGCTATGGAATAGGAGAAGAATAAAGAGGAGGAGGAAGAAGATGAATAGGAGGAAGAGGGCAAACCCATATCAGCCCCTCTGTGCCACCCAAGCAGCCACATCAGTGCCCTGAGGGTGGGCAGAGCTTCCTTCCCACCCAGCTTGGAGCTGCTGAAGCCCCACTGGCCCCAGCCCAGTGCCCAGCCCTCTGTCAGTGGTGACTACGGCAACAGGTTGACCCTCAGCTCCAACCTCATCCGGCACTGCTGCATCCACAGCCAGAAGTAGCTGCACCTCTGAGGCAAGAGCTGCACTCAGCTGGCCACCCTCAGCCAGCACCGCTGCACCCACACCGGTGCCAGCGCTTTACCTGCCCAGGCTGCAGCAAGGGCTTCATCCGCAGCTTCCCCCTCACCTGGCATAGTCACCCCCAAGCCGGTGACCAGCGTGCCCCAGGGGACACAGCAATACCCCGACCCCGGCACTGCCAGGCCAAACGTGACCCCCCTGGGGGGCCCTTTTCCTGCCGTTCTCTGCACCAGCCAGTGCCGAGGAGAGGAATGGCAGTGCTGAGTCAGCACAGCTGGCAGCAAGACTGCAGCTGGGTTGGGGTTTGGCTCTTTGTTCCTCAACACTTTGGGTTTCCTAGAGGTAAAAGGAAAACCTCATCCCATAGATAATGCCTGATTAGAATGGAAACCCCGAAGTATTGTCTTTGGTTGGTTTTCCTTGGACATTTCTTTCCCAAAAGATCACTTTTGGGGGCATTTCTTCCCAGGGCCAGGGCTGGAGCCATGTGCTCAGTTCAGGGAGGTGTCCTTGAGGGGTCCTGGGAGAGTCTTGAAGGTCAAGTGAGGAAATCAAAGCAACTCGTGGCCACTGAACAGGATCCTTTAATAACCTGCTTGGACATGGAATGGATCACTCCAAAGCTTGTCCTGGAGGCACAAGTCTGAACATGCCCAAACACAAACCCCCTTGCACCCCCTCCCCGTGGAGCTGGGGTGCTCAGCACAATACTAGACAGAAGGCAAGGTGCTGGTAAATCTGCAAAGCTGGACAGGCCCAGGCTTGTCTAGGCAGGTCCTGTGGTCAAGGGAAACAAAGTGCACAGTTTGCAGCTGTGCCTGGCCAGCTGCCACGCTTATGGACTCCCTGTGCAGCTTCCCGTGGCTGGGGCAAACTTTTCTCTAGGTTGAACTCTCTTGTTCTCTCTTTCTTTCTCTTCTGCCATTGGCCATTATTGTCTTCAGCACCTTATTAATCCGAGACAGGAGGGTAAACAACTCTCCCTTGTTGTACCAAGGAGCCCTGGAGTTCCCCAGAGCCTATTTTGTCCACATGAAACTGGAATAGTATTAGAATAGAATTAGAATAATATCAGAATAGTATCAATAAGGTTGGAGAAGACCTCAGAGATCATCAAGTCCAACCTATCACCCAATACCTCATGACTACTTAAACCATGGCTTCAAGTGCCATGTCCAATCCTATTTTGAACACCTCCAGGGACATTGACTCTGCGAATTTACTGATGATGGACTCAATCCCCACATCTAGATCATCAATAAAGATATTGAGTAGGATTGGGCCCAGCACTGATCCCTGGGGACACCACTAGTGACTGGCTGCCAGCTGGATGTGGCACCATTCACCACCAATCTCTGGGCTTGGCCCTCCAGCCAGTTCCTAACCTGAGCTGAGTGACACAATAGCAGGTGTCAAAGAACCAGATGTAGAACTTTGAGAATGTCAAGGCATGCTGCACTTTTGTGGATGTTGACATACTTGAAGTGTCAGATCACCATAGTATGAAATGAAAAGCTGTACACTACAGCGGTCAAAGTCCACTTTCATGTCATGTAAATACTACAGTACATTTAAAACCATAATGATGGTTGTTATAAACATGTAGAAATTTGTGTTGCAGTTATTTTCTTAATTGACTGCATTCCTATATACTGTCATGACCTGAAAAGATAATGCAATTAAAAAGAAACAAAAAAACAAAAAAAAAACCCAGGTTGGAAGAGACCTTCAAGATCATCCTGTCCAACCTATCAACCAATCCAACCCACCCAAACAACTAGATCACGGCACCAAGCACCCCATCAAGTCTCCTCCTGAATACCTCCAATGGTGGTGACTCCACCACCTCCAGGGGCAGACCATTCCAATGGGCAATCACTCTCTCGGTATAGAACTTCCTCCTAACATCCAGCCTAAACCTCCCCTGGCGCAGCTTGAGACTGTGTCCTCTTGTTCTGGTGCTGCCTGCCTGGGAAAAGAGACCAACCTCTGCCTGTCTACAACCTCCCTTCAGGGAGTTGTAGAGAGCAATAAGGTCACCCCTCAGTCTCCTCTTCTCCAGGCTAAGCAACCCCAGCTCCCTCAGCCTCTCTTCATAGGCCTTGTGTTCCAAACCCCTCCCCAACTTTGTTGCCCTTCTCTGGACACGCTCCAGCAAGACAACATCCTTCCTAAACTGAGGGGCCCAGCCCAGAACTGGACACAGGACTCTAGGTGTGGCCTAACCAGTGCTGTGTACAGGGGCAGAATGACCTCACTGTTCCTGCTGGCCACACTCTTCCTGATGCAGGCCAGGATGCCATTGGCCCTCTTGGCTGCCTGGGCACACTGCAGGCTCATGTTCAGCCTACAATCAACCAGCACCCCCAGGTCCCTCTCTGCCTGGCTGCTCTCCAGCCACTCTGGCCCCAGCCTGTAGCACTGCCTGGGGTTGCTGTGGCCAATGTGCAGAACCTGGCACTTGGATGTGTTCAATCTCATGCCCTTGGACTCTGCCCATCTGTCCAGCCTGTCGAGGTCCCTCTGCAAAGCCTCTCTGCCCTCCAGCAGATCAACTCCTGCCCCCAGCTTGGTGTCGTCTGCAAATTTACTGATGATGGACTCAATGCCTCATCCAGATCATCAATAAAGATGTTGAAGAGCATGGGGCCCAGCACCGATCCTGGGGCACACCACTAGTGACTGGCGCCAGCCGGATGTGGCACCATTCACCACCACTCTCTGGGCTCGGCCCTCCAGCCAGTTCCTAACCCATCGCAGTGTGCTCCCATCCAAGCCATGGGCTGCCAGCTTGGCCAGGAGTTTGCTGTGGGGGACGGTGTCAAAGGCCTTGCTGAGGTCCAGGTAGACCACATCCACAGGCTCCCCACATCAACCAGCGGGTCACCTGATCATAGAAGGAGATCAGGTTGGTCAAGCAGGACCTGCCCTTCCTAAAGCCATGCTGGCTAGGCCTGATCCCTTGGCCATCCTGTAAGTGCTGTGTGATTGCACTCAAGATGACCTGTTCCATAATCTTGCCTGGCACTGAGGTCAGGCTGACAGGCCTATAGTTCCCTGGCTCATCCAACCGGCCTTCTGTGGATGGGCCACGTTGGCCAGCTTCCAGTCTTCTGGGACCTCTCCAGTGAGCCAGAACTGCTGAAAAATGATGGAGAGCGGCTTGGCCAGCTCATCTGCCAGCTCTCTCAGCACCCTAGGATGGATCCATCTGGTCCCATGGCCTTGTGGGGGTCCAAGCGGCTCAGAAGATCTCTAACTGCCTCCTGGAGCAGCGGGGGAAACCATGCAGCTCCTGGCTCCTTCTGCCAGCTCTGCAGGCCAGCTGTCTGGAAGATGTTCTGCCATGCTAGGATAGATTGAGGCAAAGAAGGTGTTAAGTACCTCTGCCTTTTCCTCATCCTTTGTTACAACCTTCCCCTCCGTGTCAACCAAGGAGTGGAGGTTGTCCTTGCCCTTCCTCTTGCTATTGATGTATTTATAGAAGGATTTTTTGTTGTCCTTCACAGCAGAGGCCAGTCTAAGTTCTAAATGGGCTTTTGCCTCCCTAATTTGTTTCCTGCATGCAACATCCTAAACATTCCGTAGGTTGCCTCCCCTTTCTTCCAGAGATGATACACCCTCTTTTTTCCCTTAGTTCTATTAAGAGTTCATTGCCCATCCAGGCTGGCCGTCTGCCCCGGCGGCTCATCTTCCGGACACTGGCACAGCCTGTTCCTGAACCTTCAAGAGTTCTTCTTGAGCAGCTCCAGCTCTCCTGGACCCCTTTATTTTTAAGGGCTGTATCCCAGGGAACCTTCTGAGTTAGTTTTTTTAGTAGCCTGAAGTCTGCCCTCCTGAAGTCCAGAGTGGAGGTCTTCTTGCTGCCCCTCTTGGCTTGGCTGGATGTACTGGATGGAGAGAGACTGTTTGCAAAGTCCTGCAGTGACAGGACCAGGGAATGGGTGTGGATGTGAGGAAGAGTTCTGCACCTGAGGGTGATGAGACACTGCCACAGGTTGCCCAATGAGATGTTGAGGCGTGCAGACGTTCAGAGTGAGGCTGCACAGGGCTGTGGGCAACCTGATCTAGTTGAGGATGTCCTTTCTGTCTGCAGGGGGGTGGACTGGATGACCTTTGGAGGCCCCTTCAACCCTGACCTTCTGATTCTACCTCCCAGTAAGAGCTGAGCCCATGGCCTCTCCCAGTAACACTGGGCCTTGTCCCAGGACACTCTGAAAGCCAACCTCCTGTCCCAGTACAGACTGGGCCCTCCTGTCCAGACTGGATCCCTGCAGTTTGGGGCTCCCCAGGTCAGGAGAGACAGAGTCCAACAGAGGCTATGAGGATGAGGAAGGGACTTAGTTTAGTTTTAGTTTCAGTTAGGGTTGGAAGGGACCACAAGGATCATCTAGTTCCAACCCCCTGCCATGGGCAGGGACACTCTACCCTAGATCAGGCTGGACAGAGCCTCATCCAGCCTGGTCTTAAACACCTCCAGGGACGGGGCCTCAACCACGCCCTGGACAACCCATTCCAGGCCTTCACCACCCTCACAGTGAAGAACTTCTCCTCATGTCCAGCCTGAATCTTCCCACCTCCAGCTTCATCCCATTCCCCCTAGTCCTATCACTCCTGATAGCCTGAAAAGTCCCTCCCCAGCCTTCTGGAGGCCCCTTCAGATACTGGAAGGCCACAATGAGGTCACCTCGGAGCCTTCTCTTCTCCAGACTGAATAGCCCCAACTCCTCAGTCTGTCCTCATAGGAGAGGTGCTCCAGCCCTCTGGTCAGCCTCGTGGCCCTTCTCTGGACACGCTCCAGCACCTCCAGATCCCTCTTGTAATAGGGGCTCCAGAACTGGAGGCAGTACTCCAGGTGGGGTCTCACCAGAGCTGAGTAGAGGGGGAGAATCACCTCCCTTGCCCTGCTGGCCACACTTCTCCTGATGCAGCCCAGGATCGGATTGGCTTTCCGGGCTGCAAGTGCACATTGAGAGCTCCTGTTGAGCTTCTCCTCCCCCAGCACCCCCAAGTCTCTCTCCTCTGGGGTGCTCTCCAGCCAGTCACTGCCCAGCCTGTATTTGTGCCTGGGATTGCCTCGACCCAGATGCAGGACCCTGCACTTGGTCTTGTTGAAGCTCATGAGGTTGGCTTGTGCCCACCTCTCCAGCCTGTCCAGGTCCCTCTGGATGGATCCCTTCCCTCCAGCCTGTCTGCTGCACCACACAGCTTGGTGTCATCAGCAAACTTGCTGAGGTGCACTCAATGCCACTGTCCATGGCACCCACAAAGATGTTGAACAAGACTGGTCCCAGGACTGATCCCTGAGGGACTCGCTTGTCCCTGGCCTCCACTGGGACATGGACCCATTGACAGCCACTCTTTGGGTGCGGCCATCAAGCCAGTTCCTATCCATCTGGTGGTCCATCATCAAAACCATGTGTCACCAGCTGGAGACCAGGATGTGGTGTGGGACAGTGTCAAAGGCTTTGCTCAGGTCCAGGTAAACGACATCAGTTGCTCGCCCCTCATCTATTAATGCTGTCACTGTTCGTAGAAGGCCACCAGGTTTGTCAGGCAGGATTTGCCCTGGCAAAGCCATGCTGACTGCTCCAAATCACCTCTTCACTACTCTTCTGAGTCAGTAGTGCCTCCAGGAGGATCTGCTCCATGATCTTTCGGGCACAGAGGTGAGACTGACCGGCCTGTAGTTCCCTGGTTCCTCCTTCTTACCCTTTTTGAAAATGGGAGCAATGTTTGCCCTTTTCCAATCTGTGGGGACTCCCCAGTCTGCCATGGCTTTTGGAATAGACTAGAGAGGGGCTTAGCAACCTCATCTGCCAGTTCTCTCAGCACCCGTGGGTGTATCCCGTCGGGTCCATGGACTTGAACACTTTCAGGTTCTTCAGGTGATCACGAACCTGAGCTTCATACCATGGGCAGTTCTTCTCCCCGTCCCTGGCATCGTCTGCCATGACTCCAGGAGTGTGGCTGGAGGCCCTTGCAGTGAAGACTGAAGTAAAGAAGTTATTGAGTACCTCAGCCTTTTCCACATCACTTGTGACCAATTCACCAGTTTCCTTCTGAGGGGGCCCACACCTTCCCTACTCTTCTTCTTGCCATTAATATACCTGTAGAAGTTCTTAGTGCTCCCTTTGACCTCCCTGGCTAGATTCAATTCAAACTCTGCTTTGGCTTTCCTAACCAGGCCTCTTGCTGCTCGGGCAGCTTCCTTATCTCCCCCTGTTCTATCTGTCCTTCCCTCCACTTCCTGTAGAGTTTCTTTTTAAGTAATAGTGTGTCCAGGAGCTCCTTGTTCATCCAGGCAGGCCTCCTAGCATTCTTCCCTGTTTTTCTCTTTGTTGGTATACATAGCTCCTGGACACAGAGGAGGTGGTCCTTGAATACTGACCAGCTGTCCTGGGTCCCTCTTCCCTCCAGGGCTTTGTCCCATGGCACTGTGGCTAGCAGATTCCTGAAGCGATCGAAGTCTGCACGCCTAAAGTCTGGTCATAAGCTTAGAATAGGTCCTCCTGATAGCCCTGAGGAGATTAAATTCAACTGCTTCATGGTCACTGCAGCCAAGGCTGTCTCTGAGCCTCACATTGGTTACCAGCCCTCCCTGTTGGTGAGAACAAGGTCCAGCAGAGCACCTTTTCTTGTTGGTTCCTCTACCATTTGGAGGAGGAAGTTGTCTTCTATGCAGTCCAGGAACATCCTGGATTGCTGGTGCCTTGCTGTGTTGTCCCTCCAGCAGATGTCAGGGTGGTTGAAATCCCCATGAGGACCAGGGCTTGTGACCTGGAAGCCGCTTCTATTTGCCTGTGGAGGGCCTCATATTGCTTGGTTCTGCTGGTCAGGTGGCCTGTAGGAGACCCCCACAGTAATATCTCCTTCCCCTGTCTTGCCTTTAATTCTAACCCATACACTCTCAACCATCTCATCATCCCTCCCCAGGTGGAGTTCTGCTGATTCCAGCTGGTTCTTGACATAGAGGGCAACACCTCCTCTTCTCCTTCCCTGCCTGTCCTTCCTAAAAAGCTTGTACCCGTCTATCCCTACATTCCAGTCATGGGAATCATCCCACCAAGTGTCAGTAATGCCCACTATGCCATGGCTCCCAGCAGCACGGTGGCCATAATTCATCCTGTTTGTTGCCCAAGCTGCGTGCATTTGATAGAAGCACTTCAGCTGGGCTGGCCCTGTCCGTCCCTTTGTGCCAATTCCCCTTGGTTTCCACAGGGTGTCCTGGTGTGTCATCTGTGTCTTGCCTCAGGGCAGCAAGTTGAGAGCCCTTAGCAGCTCTCCATCCCACTGCCTCTGGTGAGCTGCCCCTCTGCTTCTCACAGCCAGCAGGAGACTATTAACCCCTTCCCCTTCAAATCTAGTTTAAAGCCCTGTCAATGAGCCCTGCCAATTCCTGCCCCAGGATCCTTTCCCCTCTGGGACAAGTGTGCCCCATTAGTTGTTTGCAGCTCTGGTGCCTTGTAAACCAAGCCATGATTGTAGAACCCAAATCCCTGTCGATGGCACCAGCCCCGGAGCCATGAATTGACCTGTTGGCTCTTCCTCAGTGTTCCTCATCCATTGCTGACATTAGAGGGATAGCAGAGAACACAACCTGAGCTCCTGATCCCTTTAGCAGGTGCCCAAGGTTCTGAAATCTCTTTTAATTGATCGCGAGCCTCTTGTGTTGCATCATCACTACCCACCTGAAAGACCAGCAGTGGGAAGTAGTCTGAAGGACTCACGAGGTTGGGAATTTTGCCTATAATGTCCTTTGCTTGGGCACCAGGGAGGCAGCAGATCTCCCTATGAAATGGGTCTGGTCTGCATATTGGACCCTCTGCTCCCTTCAGTAGGGAGTCTCCTATTACGATGACCTGCGAGGTTTCTTTTCCGGTCTAGTTTTGATAGCTGGCCTG
The DNA here is from genome assembly GCA_015227895.2 of Colaptes auratus. Taxonomy (NCBI): domain Eukaryota; kingdom Metazoa; phylum Chordata; class Aves; order Piciformes; family Picidae; genus Colaptes; species Colaptes auratus. The sequence continues at coordinate 11,702 of JAAWVA010000382.1, read as the reverse complement.
AGGCAACCTGTCATTGGTGCAGCTTCTGCCTTCCTTGAGTCCTCGTCCTCACCTATGACCTGTTCCTCCTGCAGAGCCTCATACCTATTCTGTACCTGCACTGTAGGCAGTGTGTTGCTCAAAGTAGCAGGCTTGCTCCGTCTGCGTTTCTTCCGTCGGGCAGAGACCTGCTCCCATTGGCCCTGCCCGTGTGGTTACTGCAGGGAGGCTGAGAGGCTTGCTGATGAGAAGGTACCAAACTCCCTGCTCCACTAAGAGTCACCCCCTGTTCTAGTTTAGTAGAGGTTAGATTTTGAAATAGTCAATGTTCCTTTTGCTGTCTCTTGCAGCTCTAGCCTTTCTACCTCTTTCTTTTAGTTCAGCCACCATGCTCATCAGATCCCTGATCTGCTCACATCTGACACAGGAGTTGTTCCTCCATCCTCCATGTCGAGTGCCAGATCCCAGCACTCACTGCAGCCACCCACCTGAACACCTGCATGCTTGTGTGTGGCCTCTGTTTGGGTGCCCCCTGTTCTTCTACTAGCCTTACTTCTAGTAGTAACCATGTTGCTGTAATGCTGCTGTAACCACCCTCCACCGGCACCTTTTTTTTTTTTTTTTTTTTTTTTTTCCCCTCTCTCAGTGGAAGGCTCTCAGAGCCGAGCTCCTCGCGCTGCCTGCTCAGAGCGAGCGCCTCGCCGCTGCCTGCTCTCTCAGACACGCGCTGGGGTCTGTTTGGTTTGCGCGCGGTTTCCGCGGCAGCCCCTCCCCTGCTACGTCACTGCCCTCAGGCACGTAGGCAACCCGAGCTGCTGCCCCTCCTCCCCTCTCCAGGAGGTCCCGAGCCACCAGCCCCCTACCTCCTGAAAAGCAAGGAAAGCAAAGCCAGAAGCAAGCTCTCAGAGCCGAGTGCCTCGCCGCTGCCTGCTCTCTCAGCCACGCACTGGGGTCTGTTTGGTTAATAATAATACAATAATAATAATAATACAATAATAATAATGATGTAATGAAGGGTAAAAATTGTCAATTCAAAGACATTTTCAACTTCTGTGAATGTTTCCCCAAGTATATCAGTAGAAGAGGCTCCCATGATGGGCCTGGCCAATGGAGGATGGGAACAATCTGCCTGAGCAGTCTGAGATCAGTGATGGGAAGGTAGAAAGTGTCTTTGGGGCTTGCAAGACTTACCATGGGCTGTCTAGGAAAAGATGCAAGGAAGGGACAAAGTGGGGTCAAGGTGGTTTATGGGGGAACAAGAATGGGAAAAGAGAGGGAAATGGGAATCAAGCAGCTGGTCCTGCATAAAGAGATCACTTCCCTGGCTGTGCCTGTAACTGATGTTGCTGGGCCCCATCCTCTTCAATGTTCATTGACGATCTGGATGAGGGGATTGAGACAGTCATCAGCAAATTTGCAGATGACACCAAGTTGGGAGCAGATGTGGTCAGTTGGAGGGCAGAAGGCCCTTCAGAGGGACCTCGACTGACTGGACAGATGGGCGGAGTCCAATGGGATGGCATTCAACAAGTCCAAGTGCCAGGTGCTGCACTTTGGCCACAACAACCCCATGCAGAGCTACAGGCTGGGGTCAGAGTGGCTGGAGAGCTGCCAAACAGAAAGGGACCTGGGGGTGCTGATCGACAGCTGCCTGAACATGAGCCAGCAGTGTGCCCAGGTGGCCAAGAAGGCCAATGCATCCTGGCCTGCATTAGGAATAGTGTGGCCAGCAGGAGCAGGGAGGTCATTGTGCCCCTGTACTCTGCCTGGTTAGGCCACACCTTGAGTCCTGTGTCCAGTTCTGGGCCCTCAGTTTAAGAAGGACATTGAGACACTTGAAGGTGTCCAGACAAGGGCAAAAGGCTGGGGAGAGGCCTTTAGTACAAGTCCTATGAGGAGAGGCTGAGGGAGCTGGGGTTTGTTAGCCTGCAGAAGAGGAGGCTCAGGGGAGACCTCACTGCTCTCTACAACTACCTGAAGGGTGTTGTAGCCAGGAAGAGGTTGGTCTCTTCTCCCAGGCAACCAGCATCAGAACAAGAGGACACAGTCTGAAGCTGCACAAGGGGAAGTTTAGGCTCAAGATGAGGAGAAAGTTCTTCACCGAGAGAGTGATTCACCATTGGGATGTGCTGCCCGGGGAGGTGGTGGAGTCACTGTCCCTGGTGGTGTTCAAGAGGGGATTGGATGTGGCACTTGGTGCCATGGTCTAGGCATGAGGTCTGTGGTGACAGGTTGGACTCGATGATCTTTGAGGTCTCTTCCAACCTTGGTGATACTGTGGTACTGTGATACTGTGGTCCTGTCCCTTCAGACATTTGCAAACAGTCTCCCTGCATACAGTACTACCGCAATTGAGAGATGGAGACAAAGCTTGATGCAAGCAAAGTGTCTACTTTATTGTACAAAGACTTTTCATATATAGGCTAACAAAATCAGAAGCAAATCGGGATTGGTAATTAGATGTGTCCGTGCGACAGGTACAGACTCGTGATTGGCTGCCGAGAGAATGCCAGGAGCACACATCCCTTGGCAAGGCTCAGACAAGGTTAGAGAAAGGCAAACGATCACATGTCTCTTATCCAAGTTCAGAGAGAAGACAAAAGACTCTACTGCAATGTTTACCAGCTCTAATTCTCAGGTCGTTGTGTGGCTTCCCTGAGTCACAATGGTCGTTGGTTATTCGATAAATACTTTTTCTCTTTATACAGCTGCAGTTTGGTCCCAAGGTTTGTGGCCTGCAAGAGCTAAAACAATTCCTTCTATCGGCTGAGCATTGCTTGAGGTTCTACTCCCTAAATTCATTCCATCACAGTACCCTTCAGGCACAAGAAAGAAGCTATTAGGTCTCCCCGAGAGCCTTCAGTTCTTCAGTCTGATCAACCCCACCTCCCTCAGCCTGTCCTCATAGCAGAGCACCTGAACCCCCTGATCATTTTTGTGGCCATCCCCTGGAACTCCTCCAACAGCTCCATGTTCTTCCTGTGTTGAGACTTCAGAGCTAGATGCAGTACTCCAGGGGAGTTCTCACCGGAGGAGAGTGAAGTAGCAGGATCCTCTCTCTCCCTCTCTGGCCATGCTGCTTTGGATGCAGCCCAGGCTGCCACTGGCCTTCTGTGCTGCAAGCTCACACTGCCTGCTCCTGGCCAGCTTCTCATCCACCAGCACCCTCAAGCCTTCTCCTCAGGGTGGCTTTCCATCCCCTCCTCCCCCAGCCTGTATTGATAGTGAGGATTGTTCCAGCCCAGCTGCAGGACCCTGCTCTTGTTCTTGTTGAACCTCATGAGGGTCACCTGGGCACTACCTCTCCAGCTTGTCCAGGGCCCTCTGGATGCCATCCTGTCCCTCTGGCATCTGAAGAGCACCACTCAGCTTGGTGCCATCTGCACACTTGCTGATGGTGTCTCCATCCCTCTGTCTATAGCACTGATCAAAATATGAAACAGCACAGGATGGGATGAGTGGAATCAGTTTGTGCTGGGACAAGGCCTGGGCTGTACTTGGAGATGTTAATGGGAGCCAGTTTGAAATTGGAGGTGGCCCAGACTGGACTCTGGTGTGCTTAGGGTATGGAGTTGTGACTGTGACAGGGCCCAGCCTGTGTGGGAGGGTTTAAAGGAACCAGTGTATAGAGGAATGAGACCCAGACTGTACTGGGATGTGTCCAGGGGACTCAGGTTGTACTGGGATGGGGCCCAGTCTGCCTGGGAGGGAGTAAATGGATACAGTTTGTGCTGGGATTGGTCCCAGTCTGGTCCTGGGAAGGGTTCAGGTGTTGCAGTTTTTCTTGGGAGCAGGCACAGTCTGTACTGGGAAGGAGTCCTGATCTCTGGTTTGCAGTGGAAGGGAAGCACTTGGTACTTGGAGGGGGCAGGGCTTCAACCTTGCTGTGGGATGAGACCCTGTCTGTACTGGGAGGGATCAGGAGATGCAGTTTGCACTGGGAAGGTCCCCAGTCTGTACTGGGTGATGCCATTGGATCCATTTCCTCCAGGACAGGACCTGCACTTTACTGGGATGGGATCAGGGCACCAGTTTGTCCTTGGACAGGGCCTAGTCTGTACTGGGAGGGAGTCAGGAGATGCAGTTTGTACTGGGAGTGGGCCCAGTCTGTACTGGATTGGAACCAGAGTACACAGTTAACATGTGGAGGGATGCAGAAGGAACAGGGAAGGGGTCCAAGGGATGCACTTTGTACTGACACAGGAACCTGTATGGGAGATGGCAAAGTGATGCAGTTTGTACTGGGATAAGACCACATCTGAGCTGGGATGGGCTCAGGAGATGCAGTTTGTACTGAGATGTGACCAGGTCTGTACTGGGAGGGATAAATGTTTCCCAATTGTACTATGTGGAGACCAGACTGTACTGGAATGTGCCCAGGGAACAGAGCTTGTACTGGAACAGGGTCCAGGCTGCACTGGAAGGGCATAAGGTGATTCACTTTTTACTGGGAAAAGGCCTAATGGGTACCTGGAGGGATGAAAGGGATCCTGTTTGGACTGGGACAGGGCCCAGACTGGACTGGGAGGGCATGAGGGTGTGCAGTTTGTACTGGGATGGATGCAGATGGTACTGGGAAGGGAGCCAGGGGATCCATTCTGTGCTGGGATGGGCCTCAGGCTGCAGTGCTAGAAGACAGTAGCATCCAGTTTGTTCCAGTCAATACTGGAAGGGGGTCAGGGTATCCACTTTGGACTCTGAGTAGGTGCAGTCTGTAATGGGAGGGGATTGGGGGATGAAGGCATGAGGAGACCTCCTGTTCGATGGCAGTGTGCTCTGGAGCACAGCTCTGTCCCACAAGCAGCCCTGGACTCTCCCTGCTGCAGTCCCAGCACTGCCACCAGCAGCACAGTGCCCAAGCTGCCAGAGCACTCAGGCCTTGCCCCAGCACAGAGGCTCAGCAGGAGAGGGTGGAAGGGAAGAAGAGCAGCTGAGGACAGCCCAAGCTGTGGGGCTCCCTGGCACTGCTGCTGTGCTGGGACTCTGCCCCTCCACCTCTGCACACAGGCACTGCCCTGCAGCTCCACAGAAGCCTTGGAGTAAGGAACTCAGAGAAACAACTCCCTGCAAGGTCCTTTATTCTGTTGAACACCCAGGGATCACAGCTCCTCATGTCTGCAGCCTCTGGGTCACAGCAGACAGGACAACACTGAACCAGAAATGGTCTGAAGAAAGACATTAGTGTGGGAACAACATTCTCCCAAGGGGAACAGCACCAGCAGCAGCCAGAACTCCAGCAGCCAGGCTGGGCCTGCACTGAGTGACATCAGAACTGCTCTGCAGGAGAAGACAAAGAGTTTATTGTTTCTGAAAGCATCCAGGGATCAGTTGGCTGAGGGCAGCTTTCAGATCCTGGTTCCTCAGGCTGTAGATGAGAGGGTTCAGTGCTGGAGGCAACACTGAGTACAGAACTGACACCAACAGGTTCATGGTTGGGGAGGGAGATGGAGGGGGCTTCAGGTAGGCAAATGTGCCAGGGCCAAGAAAGAGGGAGACCACAGCCAGGTGAGGGAGGCAGGTGGCAAAGGCTTTGTGGCGTCCCTGCTGAGAGGGGATCCTCAGCACTGCCCTGAAGATCTGCACATAGGACACCACAATCAACACAAAACACACAAATGATAAGCAGCACTGATCACAATAAGCCAAAGTTCCCTGAGGCAGGATGTGGAGCAGGAGAGCTTGAGGATCTGGGGATCTCACAGAAGAAACTGGTCCACAGCATTGCCCTGGCAGAGGGGCAGAGAAAATGTATTGGCTGTGTGCAGCAGAGCATAGAGCCAGAAGCAGGCAGCTGCTGCCATGTGGAGACAACTCTGCTGCCAGGAGGGTCTCATAGTGCAGGGGTCTGCAGATGGCAACGTAGCGATCGTAGGACATGATGGTGAGGAGATAAAACTCTGCTGTCATGAAAAAGGCAAAGAGAAAGACCTGGGCTGCACATCCTGCATAGGAGATGTCCCTTATATCCTCAGGGAATTGTCCATGGAACTTGGGCACAGTGGTGGAGATGGCACCCAGGTCAAGGAGGGCGAGGTTGAGGAGGAAGAAGTACATGGGGGTATGGAGGTGGTGGTGCCAGGCTATGGTGGTGATGATGAGGCCATTTCCCAGCAGGGCAGCCAGGTAGATGGCCAGGAAGAGGCAGAAGTGCAGCAGCTGCAGCTGCCTTGTGCCTGGGAATGGCAGGAGGAGGAAGTGGGTGCTGGAGCTGCTGTTGGCCATCTGCTGCCTGTGGCCATGGAGACCTGTGCAAGGAGGGAAAGGCAGTGACAAGTTAGGGCACGCTTCCCTCAGCCTCATTGTAACCTCCCTCCCTGAGCAGCTGAGGAATGGATCAGCTCAGTCCCCTCATTACCAACAATGATGGGTCATCACAGCTTCAAATGCAGCAAGGACCCAGAATTGCCATGAAGATTCCTCTGGTGTCAGAAGAGAAAGTTCTGTTCCAACTGCCCAGTCCTAGGGAATGAGAGTCCCATGGAGAGGTGGAGAACCAGGGACCAGCTCTGCAGTGCTGCAGAGACAGTGAAGGGAAGAGAGAAAGGCAGAGGGGCTTGGGGTGAAGCCTTCACCTTCCCCAGCTCTGCTCTCTGCAGCTCACAGGATGGAACTGAAGAGCTTTTGTCCTTCTTTTGTGCACATTCCAGGAGCCTTCAGATGAATGTCAGCTGCCAAGGTTGTGACTCCTGACCTGGAGCCCATGGCTTTGAGGGCACTGCCTCTGCTGGGTAGAAGAGGAGAGCAAAAGGTTGCATTGGGAAATGTGTCTGCAGTGCAGAGAATGGCACAGAGGAGCCTGATCCCCCTTGCCAGGGCATCTCTGACAGCTGATCCCTCTCCCCCGCTGCTCAAGTCCTGCTGCCTGCAGCTGTCCCTGCCAGGAGCTGCTTCTCTGTGTCCAGCTCTCCTCCCTGTACCTGAGAGAGCCTTCCACCTGCTGTGTGCTCAGATCTGCCTGCAGACCCACCCCTCCAGCAGCAGGACACTGCCCAGGGCAGCTCTGGTGTGCAGGGGCTCAGGAGCAGATTAAAGGCTAATGAGAGTCTTCACCAGAGTGGAGAAACAAACTCTAAACTCTAGTCTCACACAGCCCACCCAGCACACCAAGGGGATCAACATTCAAAGCTAAGACTCCTTCCCTTCCAGCAAAATGCTGCCTTGATGCTCTTCTGGAAAGCCTCCTCAGAAATGCCCAGGGGCGAGCTGGAACTGTGAGCAGCTCTGGCCAACACAGCTCCCTCACCACAGAAGAAGGACCCTGCCCTGCCCTGCCCTGCCCTGCCCTGCCAGGGCTGTCTCTTGCCACTCACAGCTTCTCCCCACAGCACTGTGTGGAGCTCCCTGGGCAGGCTAAGAGCTGAGCCTGGCAGGCAGCAGAGTCCCTGCCCCAGCACACAGCCCTGGGCTGCAGGACCCTGCTCTGAAGGACAGCCCTCACCACCCCTGCCTGCACCCCAGGCCTCCACAGCTCTGCAGAAAAGCCTGAAAAGAGCCTCTGCACAGGAAGATTTCCTTCCAGCCCCCACCAGCTGTGGCTGTGACAGCTTTAGGAGATGCCCCCAGGAGCTGTAGCTGCACTGCCCTGCACCCACAGACTCACCCTGTCAGGGACTGCAGTGACTTCTCCTCCTGGACACCTCCAAGCTCTCTTTGCCTTCTTCATCTCCCTGAGATCCACTGGCAGTGCCCTCAGCCCTGCTGTGCAGAGCAGAGGAGCTGCTTCTGGGCACAGCTGACACTTTTCACTGCTGACTACTTTCCAGCAGCTCCCTCCAGCCACAGAGCTCAGCCCAGCTGAACAGCAGAGGACCAACCCAAGGGCATTTTAATGACCCTCTGGTGGCTTTGGTGCCAGGTAAACATCAGAGACTGAGAGGAAGATGATGAAACCTCTCCAGAAGTTGGAGTCAGTTTCCAACTCTGAAGTTTCTTCTCTTGTTGATGGGTCCCAGTGAGGACACTGCTGGGAAAGTGTCTGCAGGCTGTGGTTGGAGCAGAGAACTGGAGGCAGTGCTGAGAGGTCAGGAGAAGCAGAGGAAGATGTCTCTGATGCTGAGCAAACCTGGAGGTGTTTCATTAATGCAAAGGGTCAAGCCCTGAGCCCTGGCTCCTGGACAGGCAGATCCTGTCCCTCACTCACCCCTCAGGCTGCTTCCTGGAGCAGTGAGATGTGGAGAGGACCAATGTCAAGGGCAGGACTATGGCACAACCTCTCCAGGCTCCTCAGGATGGACAAGGAGGCAATGAGGCCCCAGGGCTGGAGGAGGAGTTGTGTCTCCTCAGAGGCGGCAGTGGCACAGACCACAGCCAGACCCAAAGGCAGGAAGAGCTTGGCTCTGCCAGGAGCCTTTCAGCTCTCCCACAGCCCTCTGTCATCTGCCCTCAGGCTGTCCTCTGCTGCTGCATCAGCTGAGCCTCTTTCCCTGCAGGCTGTAGTCACCCAGCCAGCTGCCCCACCTTGCTGCCACCTTCCTTTGCTGCTCTCTCTCCATCCTCCCTGGCTGTTCCTTGAAATAGCAAGTCTTGAGTGCTCCAGGGTGCTGTGCTGGGGACATTTGCACCACAGCACTGCCCTGGCAGTGACATTTCTTCCTCCTCCTGTCCAGTCTGGGCTTCTCCTGCTCCACTTTGTGACTTTATTTCTTTCTCATGCTGCTCTTCACCAGTCAGGGAATCTTCTCATGTCTCAAAGCCTCTCATGCTGCTCCTCCACACTCTCATTCTCCACACCATGGCTCAGGGCTTCAGCCACTACCTAGTGGTCGTACGTCAGATGCCCCCAAATCCCTGGTCAAAGGACAGTGGATTTAAACTGAAAGAAGGGAGAGCTAGATCAGATAGAAGGAAGAAATATTTTACAGTGAGGGTGGCAGGACATTGAAAAAGGTTACCCAGAAAAAGGGAGAAGAGAAGGTTCTGAGGAGACCTTCTTGTGGCCTTCCAGTATCTGAAGGGGGCTACAAGAAAGCTGGGGAGGGAGTTTTTTGGGTGTCAGGGAGTGACTGGGGGGGAATGGAACAAAAGTAGAACTGAGTAGATTCAGACTGGATGTTAGAAGAAGTTCTTCCCCATTAGAGTTGTGAGACACTGGCACAGGTTGCCCAGGGGGGGGTGGGTGGAAGCCTCATCCTGGAGGTTTTGAAGGCCAGGCTGGATGTGGCTCTGAGCAACCGCGCTAGTGTGAGGTGTCCCTGACCATGGCAGGGGGGTTGGAGCTGGATCATCCCCAGGAAGCTGAGTTAGTCTGTTCCACTCCCCCTCTTGTCCAAGCCTATAAAGGGGAGAGTACAGCAACCTTTGGGGCTCTTTTGCTTCTGCCTCACAGGAAGAGAGGACTAAGAGAGTCAATGCTGGCTTCCTGCCTCTCTGCCTTGTGGTCAGGCTGGTCTTTTCCCTGCTGCATCCACCTTTCTCCAAAGGACTGTTGGTTTTGTCTGTCTCCTCATCCATCCTTGTTCCTTACCCTTGTGAGCCCTTCCTGTTACAGTTCTAGGTGTGTATAGATATGTATTTGAAAGACAACTTTTACCTCTCTGCTTCCAAACCGACTCCAAATTATTTCAGTGGATTCAGCCTTCCCTTTTCTTTTCCTCTCTCTTGGGAAAGAGGAGGGGGAGGTGGGGAGGGATTCTCAGCTTTGCCCCCACCTGAGCTCTTAAATCCCAGTCGAGGCTCAAACCACACACTGCAGCAGCTGATAACCAGACAAGGCCACAGGTTCCACCTTGGAGAGTGCTGCAATGCAAGCTGAGGCTCCCTGTGTGACTGCACCCAGAGATTATGGAATGGGTTGAGAGTTTTGTGGCTCTGCTGCTGGACAGAGCCCCTGAGGATGAGGAGGCAGCAGTTCAGAGCCAGAAGAGCATGCATGGCCCCCATAACTCTGGGACAGTGCGGCAGGAGTTGAATGTGCTGTAGGCATGGCAGCTGGCTGAGGAACTGTGACCACCTAGAGACTGGAAAGGCAATAAGCTGCCAGGGTAACAGAGAAGTTTGGAGCTCCCCAGCTTTTGAGACCTTCAGAGCCTGGGAGATGTTGCTGGCAGCCATGGTGGTGACTTTCTCTTGCTTTTGTTATTTCCACTTTCCCTCTCTTCTGGTTCTAACATTCCTCCTGCCCATGCAGGGGAAGCACAAGCCAAGGGGCTTTTCTCAACAACTACTTGGTTCCTTCTTGGTTCATTTGCAGGGTCTGTAAAAGAACCTCCTGCTCTGCAGAAATGGATCAGGATGCTAAGGCTCAATGGAGGGAGATCACCACTCCCCAGGTGCAGATAGCCAACTCCTAATGAGTCCCAGATGCACCTGGCCTTGTTCATGGTGAGCATCACTGGTGGCTCCTCTTGCATCCCTGGAAGTGCCCAGGTCCATGTCTTCAGGGTCCCTACTCAGCCAGTCAGGTCCCAGCCTGCCCTGATAGGTGGGTTGCTTCTTCTTCCCCTCCAGGAAGGAAACAGGACAAGCTGCAGTGATCATAGTATCAGAGTATCAGAGTATCACTAAGGGTGGAAGAGACCTCAAAGATCATCAAGTCCAACCTGTCACCACAGACCTCATGACTAGACCATGGCACCAAGTGCCACGTCCAATTACTCTGAGCACCTCCAGGGATGGTGACTCCACCACCTCCCTGGGCAGCACATTCCAAATGGCGAATGACTCTCTTTGTGAAGAACTTTCTCCTCACTCCAGCCTAAACTTCCCCTGGCACAGCTTGAGACTGTGTCCTCTTGTTCTGGTGCTGGTTGCTAGAGAGAAGAGGCCAACCCCTTCCTGGCTACAACCTCCCTTCAGGTAGTTGTAGAGAGCAATGGGGTCACCCCTGAGCCTCCTCTTCTCCAGGCTAAGCAACCCCAGCTCCCTCAGCCTCTCCTCAAAGGGCTGTGCTCAAGGCCTCTCCCCAGCCTTGTTGCCCTTCTCTGGACACCTTCAAGTGTCTCGATGTCCTTCTTCAACTGAAGGGCCCAGAACTGGACACAAGACTCAAGGTGTGGCCTAACCAGTGTAGTGTACAGGGGCACAATGACCTCCCTGCTCCTGCTGGCCACGATATTCCTAATGCAGGCCAGGATGCTGTTGGCCTTCTTGGCCACCTGGGCACATGAGGCTCATGTTAGGCAGCTGTCAATCAGCACCCGAGGTCCCTCTCTGTTGGAGCTCTCCAGCCACTCCGACCCCAGCCTGTAGCTCTGTATGGGGTTGTTGGGCCAAGTGCAGCCCCTGGCACTTGGACTTGTGGAATGCCATCCCATTGGACTCCGCCCATCTGTCCAGTCGGTCGAGGTCTCTCTGCAGAGCCCTTCTGCCCACTATCTGACCAACATCTGCTCCCAACTTGGTGTCATCTGCACATTCGCTGATGACTGTCTAAATCCCTCATCCAGATCGTCAATGAAGACATTGAAGAGGATGGAGCCCAGCACTGATCCCTGGGGGACGCACTAGTGACAGGTGCCAGCTGGAGGTGGCACCATTCACCACCACTCTCTGGGCTCGGCCTCCAGCCAGTTCCTAACCCAGCACAGAGTGTTGCTGTCCAAGCATGAGCTGACAGCTTAGCCAGCAGTTTGCTCTGAGGGACGGTGTCAAGGCCTTGCTGAAGTCCAGGTAGACTACATCCACAGGCCTCCCCATATCCACGAGGCGGGTCACCTGATCATAGAAGGAGATCAGGTTGGAGAGGCAGGACCTGCCCTTCCTAAATCCATGTTGGCTGGACCTGA